>JACCIX010001097.1:0-109022 GCA_025506515.1 Flaveria trinervia | reverse complement strand
AAAACTGCCTAAGTGTTTCAGCAACATGCACTAAGTACTGAAGTGAAGAATGCTTCGGAAGAATTACACAAAGCATTAGAAAATACTCTAAGTGTAATATCTTCCGAAGCCAAGACCAATATCTTCCGAAGCCTAACATAAGTCTTCCGAAGCTTGAAGAGACAAAGTCTTCCGAAGCTTCAACCTATGAAGACAGATTCTTCCGAAGACTTTTAGTACACATGCTTTATCTGATGTACTGTTCCAGAAAGCACCTTTTCCGGCGTCTCTGATAAGCCACCAACTTACAAGAGTTGGTGAAAAGGTCCATGCTTTTGGTAACTGTACATTGAGGTCTTGTGTCTGAGACTTTCTACTTTATGTACTTTATCCTTTTGGTAATGTATAAGGATGTGAGCTATGGCATGTCATAGTCACAAGGTCAAAAGGCAGATATGCCTTTTGATCCTACAATTGATTTTGTTAGTGTCTAGTCAATTGTATCCAGCTGGCTTTCATAGTATAGCCGGCTGTAGGTTGTAGTATAAGTATTCCAAGTTCTTGTATCTTTAGACATGCTTTGTAACACTTGTAAAAGAACTTGAGAAAGCAATATACTGCTACCTTGAAAACTATATTCTCTTGTTGTCTCTTGCTTAACTTGTGTTCTTGCATCACTTTTGGTTACCTAGTTCACTGTTTGATTAAGATTTAGTTAATCTCCTCATTGTGCTGTTGTGTTGTAATTGTGTTCAAGCCCTTGAACGATCCTGCAGATGGACACTGTCCTGAGGCTGGAAGTCCCCAGTACCAAGCACAAGGGGCACATGCCAACTGGTCTACACCCAGTGCATGTAAATCCTGCTCTAAGCAGGAGGTCAGATGATTCAGCTTCGGCTGATGAGACCGGGCTTTCTACGATGTTCTTGCCCAGACACAATCCTTGAAGAGAAAGTCAGTAGGCGAAAACCTACTTGATCAACTCTCATAAGGAGAAAGACCATCGCCTCTACCCACCCACAGATGGCACCTTCACTTGAAGGTTCCCCAAACACTGAGCCACTCCAAACTCAACCACCTGCCTCTGCTTCAGGCCCTACTTCTCAGGAATAGAACCCTCCTGAGCAATAGGTGTGTGTACTTCAAAATTCCTCCCTCTCATCAACCCTAATCACTGATATTGTGACTAAAGCCATTGATGAGAGGCTTTCCTTAACTTTACAGCCCTTGATTGATACTGTGTACAAAAGACTCTTTCTGCGGTACAAACCCCTCTCCAATGCATCCAAAAAGGGGGAGAGTACTGCAGAGTGAAGAAAAGAGAGGAAAAGAACAGAGGAAAAGAAGGAGGAGAAGCAAGCCCAAGAGGAGGAGAAAGAAAAGCAACCTTAGCTCACTTACAAGCGAAAGAAAAGTGCTGATGAATACTGCTGAAGACAAATCCTTGGAGGAGCTGGTAAAGAAGCTGACACTACACACAAACGCTCCATGGATAAAAAATGAATAACTCTCAGGCAGGGGTTTGACACAGCCACACTGGATAGTGAGATCAGAAGGTTGGAAGTGCAAGAGATACAAACCCGATGGGCAGGGTATGATGCTCTGGAAAAAGAGAGGTTGAAATAATGATCCGCTTATTGCAAAATACTTGGGAAGATCGTTAAGGAGATTCGCGCATGGACCAGGGATAGTATTCTGGCTATAGCCACCAGAATCTGTCTGTCTGAGCAATTCAACCAAGGGATTATTGGGGAAGCCTTGATGAGGCTGGGGCTGGTAAAAGGTTAGAGATGGCTAAACTCACAAAGGCGAAACTAACTACAAGATGCTGGATCAACCTTCCCTTCCACCCACTCAAACAGATCCTATCCCTCAAATCTCCCAACCAATCTCTAAGCCAAAATCAAAAACCTCCATTCTTCAAAACCAATTCCTTCACCAACCCAACCATATCCAGTGATGCACCCAGAAGGAGGAGAGGGTGTTGAGGATGGAAGAAGACGAAGAGGAGGATGAAGATGATAGTCTGCCACTCTCTGCTGTTCTAAAGCTGCAAAACCCCGAAGTCAACCATGATCACACCTGCTCTCAAAGGGAAATGGTCAGAGTCAAGATAGAAGAAGAAGAATAGGAGAAACAGCACGATGAGCAACTGTTGAAGATGGTTGACAAGGAATTTCCTCATCAATCTATTCAAGCCATGAAAGGGCATGCTCAAAGGTTGTACACTCTCAGGCACACTTTCAGTATCAGAAGGAGAGAGTGAGAGTATGGCCGGACCCCAGGGTGAGTTCTAGAATCCATAAAAGAACTATTCATCACAGATACAATGGCCAGGTACGAAAAACAATAGATTCTACCATCATGTTGGCCACTGTAGTCTCACCTTGGGAAATCATTGATGAATTCAAGAAAGCTCACCAAGCAAAGAAGACCCCTCAAGCTTTACTAGAAAACAAGATGATTAAGAAGGGGTTGTTATATAAAAAGCTTGAAGACATCCAGAAGAATGAGCTCCAGTTACTCCTTGAAGGCAACCATCCTGATGAATATATATAGGGAGGTAACTACGGTGGAGCTGAAAAATGGCAGGACCATAAAGTACTTATCAGAGTACTATGGTCCAGAGTTCTTCTTCGAAGGAGGAGTAGAAGAACTCTCTCAGGAGGAACAAGTTGTTCTCCTTGAGGCCTATGTCCGAGAGTCATACAGACTCATTATGGGGAAGTAAATCTCATGAATGGGATAACAACTCTGTGTCCAGTCCCCAAAACAGAGTTCCCATTCATACCATGCCAAACAAATATCTGAGATTCCTTCCCAGGCCGGAGCTTACATGGGTCATCTTCTCTACTGATCAGAAGGAAAAAGACCAACATTTTGCCAACAATAAGTGGGATAATAAATAATTTAGAGTTTTGGCTACATTGGTTCAGGGGGAGTTTGTTGGACCAAAAGAACCAATGAGCCAAGATCTAAAAACCTCTAAGTCCCACATGGTATCACAACAACTGCTGAAAGCCTCATCAGCAGTTTGACAAGTGCTGAAGACTTCAACAGCTGAAGATCAAGTGCTGAAGTACAACACTGAAGAACACAAGTGCTGAAGCTGAAAGACCAAAGTACTGAAGTACAACAGCTGAAGAGTTTACAAGTGCTGAAGATCAACAACTGACGTACAAAGTCTGAAGACAAAGACTAAAGACATCAGCTGATGATATCTACTGGAGTCATCAGCTGATGAAACATCTGAAGGTCAAAGTCTGAAGATCAAGTACTGAAGCCTCAGTAGTTTGTCACAACTGCTGAAGAGTAATTCTTCAGTATTTGTGATATCAGTAGTTTTATATTTCTAGTTTCAGTAGTTTTATGTTTCAGTAGTTTTGTAAAACGACTGAAGAGCTTGTTCTTCAGTCGTTGTAGTTTCAGTAGTTTTATATTTTGTACTTAACACCCTGATATGTTCTCAGTAGTTGTGAACATTTCAGTAGTTGTTAAGAGTTAGTTATTTTTGTATTAGATCTGCCGTTGTCACTTTCCGTGATAACAGCAGTGATTGTTGCACTCTATATAAGGAGTGACAACCTATTGTAATATAGTGAGAATGAATGAATGATTGATTAGAAATATTCTATATCTATAAACATTCCTTGGATCAGAAATATATATTCTCTCCCTATAACCGTATGTGCTCTTAATGCATACAAGTATCGATTGCTTGCTACAATTTGTCTAATTCTTGTTCGTATTCCGCTGCTTTGAACTCTAATACATCAAACTTGTGATCGCTGATCCTGTCAGTGTTATGGAAGTCTTATGATCTTTGGCCCAGTACCCGCTTTGTGCATACGTTTGGGGTGCAATATACAGTTGGGATCTTTGTCGCTTGCCCCAGTGCTGGTGCCAGGCTATGTGCATTATTGAAGTCATTTATGATTTTCGACCCATTACCCACTTTGTGCATACGTTTGGGGTATAGCTGATGACATTGATCTGGAAAGAAGTAATGAAAGAAAGAGATGAATAGTAAATGAAGATAATAATAATATTATCTATCGTACGTATGATATGTGATCATGTACAAACGTATAGAATGGTTTTGGAAAGAAAATAAAGTATGTTTTATTTTTAAAACTAGAACTCACTCAACAAGCTGACTTTTACGTGTTTCCAGTGGCAGGTGATGGTTGCTGAGGATGGCAGGGGCGGCTACTTGGCTTATTTTGGATGGCATCCATTTTGTATTATGTTTTGTGATGTAATGCAACACATTATTTTGTAAATTTTCAACTATGTATTATTTTGTAAAAGCAATTATAATGAAATGAAAAGGTTGTTTAATTGTTTCCACTGTAATGTTTTATCAAAGTTAATGTAAATATAAGTTTTATGTGCGATGATTGACCAGCTGTGAGCGTCCCGGGAATGGGGCCTTACACTATGAATGCAGGTGTTGGTGAATCACCCACATTTACCTTTACAGTTTACCTTATCATTGCCTTGCATATGACTAGGGTTCATGCGACCTACTATTTCTAGTATCCACTTTCATAAAACATGTAAAAATGTCAACTTCATGTATTAAATCCTTTAACCTTTAACAAAACTGTAATGGTATACATACTAGACCCTAAATACATAAAAATACGTAAAAGCGGGGATCTAGAATGCGCATTTTCTTGAAAAACATGAAACCCAAACTCAAGAGGTAAAAATCAAGATTTACACATGACATTGGTAAATATGTAAATTTTATAGATTAAAATGGTGTTAAGACACCCAAATAACATAGATCTAGCTTAGATCTATCACTTCTTACATGAAAGTTGATACCTTTACTTCAATCTTTGACTTTCTCTCTCTAGAAGGGTAGCTTTCTCCTTTAGGATGCAAGGTTTGCGAGAATCATGCATAGGGTGACTCTCTTTCTATTTATAAAAGGGTTTTAGGGTGTGAAACTTCCATTTGTCCACCTTTAGCCCCTACATTCTTTCAAATCTCTAAACTAGTCCACTTTTTTGTCTTTTACCAGGTTTTATTAAAAAAACAGGGTGTTACATATTATCTATTTATTTTACATGTTTCTATGCACGTAACTTTTTTTTTCAATTACACTTGTTGTTATAGCATATGCAAATATATTTTTCCTTTCAGTTCCATATTGTACGATTTATATACGACCTCTTATAAGGTTAAACCAACTGTATTATTCTACTCTTTTCATTTTTGTGGAAGTTTATCATTGGAATCGATTTGTTTTTGATATTTTAATTGTATGGTTATTCCAAACTTAGCAAGTAAATTCAATGCTAGTATACGTAATTTTGTCGTATTTGTGTTAAATAATGTATTAGTAATAAATTTGCTACTCTCACAGGTTGACAACATATTGGACTTCAGATTTATGTTTATCTCTCCCTCGATCTAAATCTAATATTTGTGATGCATTTCATGTATTACTATATTTTTCCTTATTTTTACTCCCCTTAAGATTGTGAATTTAGTACACTTAGCATGCTAAGGTGCTATAAATACTTATCTAGTCGATTGTATAACAAAAAATTAAAAAACCAATACAAGTATTTGGTTTTATTTGTGATTTCACTTTGGTAAATTATAGATCACACAACCAAAACATTTTTATTTGGGCATATTTGATTATTTTCTATATATTAGTTATGGTGGGAGTATTTATTATCAACAACTAGATATTATTTGATTAGTGTTACAAATTGTAGATTAGCTTTTCCGCATGTTGATAATTTGCATCTCATGAAAAATGGTTTCCGGCATTTATCTAAATAAACATATATCATCTCGACTACATATGCTTCTCATTATACTTCATATCATGCCCAATGATGGTCCTCCTAACTGATTGGTTAAACAACAACATTTAAACCATATAAAGAAAAACGTTTCATATTGTCAGGCAAATGCTACATTCTGGTAACCTAAAAAGAACTCACATGCGACTATATAAGTATACATCCTTAAGACCATACAATATTGAAATTGGTTCATATTAAGATCATAGCTCTGCATATGTCCTTTGGATTTCTTTCAAAGAATGAAAAACAAACCTTTGTTTGATTTTTCTGAATGTCATAATGATGTAGGACTTGAACTATGATAAATTAGTGATATGTTGTAAGGCCCCGTTCCCGGGATGCTTACAGCTGGTCAATTATCGTGCATAAAACATATAATTACATTAACTTAAAGAAAACACTATAGCGGAATCATTAAATCAGACATTAAATTTCATTATAAACGCTTTTACAAAATAATACATCGTTATCACATTACAAAATACTTGTTGCATTACATCACAAAATCATTATAAAAAAAGAATGTCATCCAAAAAGAGTTAAGTAGCCACCCCGTGCCATCCTAACAACCTTTACCTGCCAACTAGAAACACATAAAAGTCAGTGTTGCTGAGTGAGTTCTAGTTTTAAATAAAACATACTTTACTTTCGTTTAAAGCCATTCTTTCCTTTCTTTCAAACCATACTATACTGTCGTACTTGATCACACATCATCAATAAACATAATCAATGATTTATCTAACATTGGCCGACACACTCAATTCATTAAGTCCATAAAAGCAGCTTAGTCAAACCAAAAGACATAACAAGAAACTCGTAGTGTCCATAACATGTGCGAAAAGCTGTTTAGGGACATCCTCCTATTTCACCTATAACTGATGGTAGCTAGATCGAAGATCTATCCTCGAGAACCAACTGGCACCTTGAAGCTAATCAAACAAATCATCAATCTGCGGTAAGGGTTACTGATTCTTCACAGTCACCTTATTTAACTCACAATAGTCTATACACATTCTCATGCTACCTTCCTTCTTCTTCACAAACAAGACCAGCGCACCCCAAGGCGAGATACTCGGTCTAATGAACCCCTTATCAAGCAACTCCTACAATTGCTCCATCAACTCTTTCATCTCAGTCGGAGCCAATCAATACGATGCCTTAGCTACAGGTTGGGCACCTAGTATCAAGTCAATCTTGAAACTCGATCTCGCGGTCAGGTGGCACTCCTGGTAAGTCTTCGAGAAACACGTTTGGAAAGTCACACATAACTGGTACATCGGTCAGTTGTGGTGTTGGTGTGTCCACATCCTTTACGTAGGCCAAGTAGGCACTACATCCACATCTCATGCACTTTCCCGCCACCTCCATTGAAATCACTTTCGGGATCGTCATGACTCGATCACCGTAAACCGTCACCGAACTCCCGTCAGGCATTATCAATCGAATCATCTTCTTGTGACACACAATGTTCGCCTCGTACTCCGCCAACCAATCTATTCCTAGGGCTACATTGAACCCGTCTAAGGTCATCGTGAATGGTCTAACAGGGAACTTGTGACCATCTAATTCTATGTCACAACCTTCTATCATCTCGGAAATCCTGGTAGATTTACCTATGGCAGTTCCACATCGAAGGGCGTATCTATATTCTTACCACCACCATCCTCTCATCATACAATCTTCTAGCTAGATCAACCGTCGACCTAAACGTGCTCGGTGGGGCAGCTATCATGTGCCTGCGGACATCCGCCAGAAAGCCTGAATATACCTCTTGATCTTTTGTGACGTGGGTGTCACTTGATCTGCCACCAGGCGTGCCATCTTATTAAACTTCATGGTATATTGTTGATGTGTCATTGTTCCCGCCTCCAGCTATAGGAACTCTCTCTCAACTTTGTCCATCTCTCGATGAGGACAAGATTCCTTAATCACCAGCCTTTTTAGCTCTACCCACTTCATCCTCCCAATAACCCGACTACCTTCGGCTTGGACAATATTGTCCCACCGGTACAAAGCCGAGTCCACAAATGAGTGGGTGGCAAACTTCACTTTTTGATCTTCCCGGCACTCACTGATGTCAAGAACAACTTCCATCTCTCTCACCCATCGAGTATTCGCAGCAGCAGCAGTGTCGTTACCATCAAAAGTAGGGGGATTGCATCTTTGAAATGCCCCATAGTTACAACCTCGTATCGCCTCCGGCATAGGCTCTTCCTCCTCTTCTTCATCTTTGGAGAAAACCGTCTCAGTCTCCAGTCTCTCCCGTCCTCCCAAGGACCTATTCCTCTCTCTTCTGTCTCCTTCTCTTATAGCCTTAATCACTTCAGTCACCACAGACAGTAAGATCGTGTACATGACCTGATGCACCTCTCCCACAACATCCCCCTTAACCGAGGCTCTTAGGTTAGCACTCTCGTCTCCGCCCTCTGGATGAGGGGTCTCGGGTTCTTCATGAACCACCTTCTCGGCTCAAGGCCTTCCTGTTGTGACTTGTGGTTCAACACCACGTCCACCACGACCTCCACCACGTGAAGCCTTTGATGATCTACCACCAGCCATCCTCTAACACACTATAAGATTCAAACACCAAAACAGTCATTCAAGGGAATAACTTGATTTATGTCAAGTATAGTAAGTCCCTAATTACAGTGGCCAGTTGTGATTAGCCACTTAATTTACTCTTCGTACCCCAAGCTTCACCTATGCTGGCTACATCAGTATCTAAATCTACTAATAGCGCATAGAACAAATCACATAACATGTGCATATAATGCTGGTTAACATTAAGAAAATACCTGATGGCATGCAGCTACTCGGACTGGCATCCCTTCCTTTTCCGTCCCATTTTTAGTTTAAGTTTAGGTTTATTTTGAAAATTTACCCATTTCACTTAAACTTTGGCTCTGAGACCAACTTGTAATGCCTCGTTCCCGGGACACTTACAGCTGGTCAATCATCACGCATAAAACATATAATTATATTAACTTAAAGAAAACACTGCAGCGGAATCATTAAAACAAACATTACATTTAATTATAAAAGCTTTTGCAAAATAATACATTGTTATCACACTACAAAATACTTGTTGCATTACATCACAAAAGCATTATAAAAAATGAATGCCATCCAAAAAGAGTCAAGTAGCCGTCCCGTGCCATCCTCAGCAACCTTTACCTGCAAACTGGAAACACATAAAAGTCAGCGTTGCTGAGTGAGTTCTAGTTTTAAATAAAACATACTTTACTTTTGTTTAAAACCATTCTTTCCTTTCTTTCAAACCATACTATACCGTCGTACTTGATCACACATCGTATGTACACATAGATAATAACATTATTATCTTCTTAATGTTCAACACATTCTTTCTTTATCTCTTTATCTCTTTCCGGATCAATGTCATTAGCTATACCCCAAATGTATGCACAAAGCGGGTACTGGGCCGAAGATCATAAATGAATTCCATAACGCACAAAGCCTGGCACTAGCACCGGGGCAAGCGACAAAGATCCTAACTGTATACGACACCCCAAACGTATGCAAAAGCGGGTAGTGGGCCGAAGATCATAAATGACTTCTATAATGCACAAAGCCTAGCACCAGCACTGGGGTGAGTAATCACTATAAACCATGTACTATATCACTGGTCAGTCTTAAAGACTAGACCCCTGCGTGTATCCTTAAGGGTTAGCTAAACCACACAGTTGAGCTTACGACATTTTAGAGCCATGTACCTCTGTACATTTTGCTTGCAAGCCTTTCTTTACTTTCTCTTTCATTAATGCATTCTTTATATCATTATGTTCCTTTTTTCATTATCTTTCACTTTATGTTACATAATACTTTATTATTTCTTTCACAACTATAACACGTAAAGCCATGGAAAAGATAAACATACATAACCGGAACATAAACATAACCACACAACATATTGCCATACAAGGCACCATCACACATGCATAACATACATCATACACCATCATGTATAACCATCAAACATACATCATCATACATCACCTATGACTTCAAAGGTCAACATACATTGCCCCCAAGAAACTCCCAAGTCAAAGCCTACTTTACACATTTCCCCAAAAATCAGAAAAATATTCTAAGTGTTTAGGCGCATGGGCACTTGCATGGGCACTCACATAAGCACTATGTAGGCACATGGCCTTTCAGACGAATGAGGAACACTTAGGCGCATGGGGAACTTTTAGGCGCATTAGCACTATTTGAGCGCATGGCAACACTTAGTCTAAATAGGCAATTCTAGGCGCATGAGCACTATGCAGGCGCATGAGTGCCTAGGCGTATGAACCATCTGGGTGTATGAAAACTTAGTCAATTTCAACCTATTCCTAGGTGCATGAGTACTATTCGGAAGCATGGGACACTTAGCAATTATTTACAGTTGGGCGCATGAGCTACTGTTTGGGCGCATGAGCTACTGTTTGGGTGCATGAGCTACTGTTTGGGCACATGAGCATTCTATATCACACTTAACATCATAATTCGATCCCCAAACAACACCTATCATGTTCTAAACTTAAATCAACATTCTAAGCCTTAGAAACACAATCATAACAACATCAAATAGATACATTACCCAAAATCAAACCCCACCCGAAATCACACACATAAACACATACGGGTACAAAATCCAACTTTTATAAAAACGTACATACATGCATTTCTAGCCCCAAAGCAGTTTAAAACAAGTAAAAAATGGGTTCAAGAAATCACCTTTGTAGCCTCTGGTTATCACTTCTTCAAAAACCTGTTTGCAACAGAGTTAAACTACCTAGAAACCCACCAAAACACACACCCAAACACATACAAACATACATAAACATACAACCGAGGATAAAACCAGTTAAGAACATCTTAAACACATGAATTCTTACCTTTCATTCGACTTTTCTTCTTGTTCTTCTTCAAACCTGAGCTCTGCTCTCTTTGCTTTCTCTCTCTAAGATCCAATGGATATGGTGAAGAGAGGGTGATGGGTGGCCATCACCTTTATTCACCAACTTTTCAAAGATTTTGTCATTTTTACACTTTTAACCCTTCAACTTGGGTCAAATGGCTTTTATTTCTTTTTCTTCATTTTATTCTTTCTTTACTTACTTTAAAAGAATAACCGAGTGTTACAAGTCCACCCCCTTATATAGGTTTGTTGGATTCTTATGCCCAAGACACATAGAACATTGATGTGGTTAGTACGTTATGATCGAAGTCAGGTCATACCCAATAAAAAGCTTAGCAAACACCAAATAATATTTATTGATGATATGATCATGCAATTAATAAATTTACCAACTTAGAAATGGGTTTTCTAATAAGTTGCATATGAGATTGAACAACTTATATGGATATTTTGTTCATGGATATTATTTGTAATGTTGTTTAATTTAGTTAAATAGCATCAAATAATAAAAGTGTATATGTGTTATATAATTAAAAGGTTAATTATATAACTATATTAAACAACTAGTTTAATAAAAAAATAAAAAAAGAGAGTTTTGGGGGGAAAACCCAAAGTGTTCTTGGGTTTGTTGATGATATGTTATAAGCCTTAATTTTTCAGATTACTAATGATAATGTTAAGGTATTAATCCGCTGCGTTTTCATAGTTTAAAATGGTTAAACTACTTTGATATGGTCCAACAAACCTAACATTGGCATCTAGAGCCGGATATGTGGATGACTAGTTTCATTCGTCCTTGTAAAATTGGTTTTATGGGGCTTTAACAACCAAAAGGGGCTGCTTTGTGGTGATGATTATAAATCCCCAACCTTTCAAGGTTATATCTAACATGATTGTGATTAAACCTTGAAAGAAAGATATCAAGTGGTTGATTATGTTTTTTTGTTTGGACAAAAGACCCAAATTCTTGGTTTATGTTGGCTGAAAATTTAGGGTCATATGGGGATTTATTTGGTTCCTGTATGATGTTTCATATTGGTGCATAACCTAGCCTTGACCTTGTGTTGATTTGGTTTGAATGGATGTTTGTTTTAGTTTATTTCATTCATATGGGTTGTAATATTATTCTTCTGTGTTTTGTATTTGGGTGTAATTTATTTATTCATTCAATGGCAATGTAATAGATAGATTAGGTGTGCTTTCTTTTATTAGAAAATTTGTATTAGGATATAAATTTTGTAAAAGAAGATGCACAATATGGAAGCACAAAAGGAAGACACAAGAGAAGGACTTGAAGCATTTGGATGCGAGTTCAAGTGGGGGTCTTTGGAGATATCATCTTTGTGTTGTGTTCAACCCTTAGGAAAGACCAAATGACAACACTTGTGATGAAAAACAATTGTTGTCAACATAGTGGCTATGGTTATGCACATGTGGTTGTTTGATATATGCTTGTTTGATTATTCATTTTATGTTGATTGTTTGATATGTGGATATGCTTAACAATGTAAATAAATTATCATAACAAGCTGAATTTTTTGGTTCCTAATCATTAAGTGACTAATAAAAGGTTATTAAAAAGATTAATGATTTCAAAATAAAAGAGGTTTTATTAAAAGAGAACCATAGGGTACCATGTATTTGAAAGCATGCGAATACAAGGTACAAGAGTTTTCATAACTAGAATTAATGGAAACTTAAATCCCTTTGGAAACAAGTTTAACACCATCCTTTTACACAACACTCGAATCACTTGAGAACTACTTGTGGGATAAAGGTCACCTAACCACTTTTAGGGAACTTGTGTGTTTGAGGTGGGCTTAACATACTTGTGGGATAAAGGTCACCTAACCACTTATATGTGTAAACTCATGTGTGTGTAAGTAGGACGACTTGAATTGGAAACCATGTGCATAGGGTCACCGAAGCATGGCGTACAATGGTGTTGATGGGATTTTACATGCCGACTAAACATAAGATGTTTAACCGATCCCACAAAGCTAGAAGTTGCAATAGTTGCAATTGTCAAATGTTGACTACCTTGTTAATTAAATAATGGGATAAAGGTCACCTAACCATCATTTAAATGTAACGTTGGATTCTAGATTTTACTATTAATTGTCTATGAGACGTGTAAAGGGTATTAATAATTAAAATTCAATTTTTCAAAAATACTAAAATGAACTTTGTAATTTTGTAGAAATGGCTGTAAACAATAATGCTACCACCCCGACCGTCCCTACCCTATCACTGAGAACCATCTTAGAAAGGGATCGTCTTAACCATAATAACTTTATGAACTGGTATCGAAACTTGAGAATTGTTCTCAAAAAAGAGAAAAGGGCCTATGTCCTTGACGATCCTATTCCTGACCAACCAGACCCCGAGGATGTTGAGGCCTATAACGATTGGCTTCAATACACTGAGGATTCCATGCAGGTTTCCTGCCTCATGTTGGGAACTATGATTCCTGAATTCCTAAAGGACTTGAAGCATCTTGGGGCATATGACATAATTACCCAGTTGAAGGAAATGTTCCTTCAACAAGCTAGGGTAGAGCGCTTCGAAACGGTTCAAGCGCTTCATGCGTGTCACATGGAAGAAACCCAATCGGTATCATCTTATGTTCTTAATATGAAAAGCCACATTGATCACCTTGATTGGCTTAATTGTCCCGTCTCAAAAGAGCTAGCCATGGATTTGATCCTTAGTGGCTTAACTAAAAGGTTTGAGACGTTCATAATGAATTACAATATGAACGGGTGGGACAAGAGCATTGGTGAGCTTCACGCAATGCTCAAAACAGCTGAGGCAGGGATGGGTAGAAAGGTTCTACCTGATCTCTCGATCAATGAGGAAGGCAATAAGAAAAGGCCATTCCTCGATCCCAAGGCAAATGTTGCCAAAGGAAAGGGGTACATCAAAAGAAAGGGGAAAGGAAAGGCTGAAGCGGAACCTCCAAAGCCTAACCTTAAGAAGCCTAAGGTAACGGAGAAGGATCCATGCTTTGAGTGTGGAGAGATAGGACATTGGAAAAGGAATTGTCCAACCTATCTCAAAGAGTTGAGAAACAAGAGGGATGTTGGGAAAACCTCAGGTACAACTTTCATAATTCAAATTGGTTTAAATGTTATTTCTTCAAACACATGGGTATTGGATACCGAATGTGGAACTCACATATGCAATTGTTGCAGGGGTTCAAAAGAAATAAGCACTTCAAGAAGGGAGACACAAGTCTCTACATGGGCAAGTGAGTTTCAAGAAGAAAATAGATATACATGGAAACTTGGATACTTACAAAGCAAGACTTGTAGCAAAAGGTTTCAATCAAACTCAAAGGGTTTATTATGATGAAACCTTCTCGCCTGTGGCAATGCTAAAGTCAATTAGGATATTATTTGCCCTAGCTGCATATTATGACTATGAGATTTGGCAAATGGATGACAAAACCGCCTTTCTTAATGGACATCTCGAAGAGACTATCCATATGGTTCAGCTTGATGGTTTTGTCGGTCCACAACATCCTAAAACGTATGCAAGTTAAAGAAGTCAATCTATGGATTGAAACTAGCATCGAGAAGTTGAAATCAACATTTTGATGAAGAGATCAAGAAATTTGGTGTCATCAAGAACGCTAACGAAGCTTGTGTATATACGAAGGCTAGTGGAAGCATAATAACATTCTTAGTATTGTATGTTGATGACATACTACCTTTTGGAATGATATTCCAACCATGGAAGATGTTAAAACCTAGCTTGGAAGTTGTTTTTCAAAAAATCTCAGTGAAGCCTCCTATATTTTGGGAATAAAGATCTATAGGGATAGATCAAGGCGGTTGATAGGATTAAATCAAGTGCATATATTAATAAAGTCTTGAAAAGGTTCAAGATGGAAAAACTCTAAGAAAGGTATAGTACCTATTCAAAGAGTGACGATATTGAGTACATCTCAATGTCCAAGCTCTAAGGATGAGCAAGATCGAATGAAGGACATCCCATATGCATCTGCTATAGGATCCATCATGGTGAGATGATATGCACTAGATCGGACGTGTCATGCTCGTTAAACATGACAAGCAGATATTAGTAGAATCCAGGTAATAGCCATTGGATGGTTATTAAAAGTATATTGAAATACCTTGGAGGACTAAGTAAATGTTTCTAATATACGGATCTGATGAAGAGGAACTTGTTGTAAAGGGTTACACGGATGCGAGTTTCCAAACCGTTTGAGATGATTCTCGATCACAATCGGGGTATGTCTTCATTATGAAGGAGTAGCATTGTCCACTACAAAATCCCAATACATAGCCGCATCATTAGCAGCTCAGGAAGCTACATGGATAAAGAAATTTATCGCCTACCTAGGTTGGTCTCTACCATTCAAGACCCCTAGAAATCCTTTTATGATCACGAGGGTACGATTGCATAAATCAAGGTACCCTGTCCTCTTCAAAAGGCTAGGCACATTGAGCGAAAATTCACTACATAAGGGATGAAGTTGAAAAGGGAAAAATATGTATTCGTAAAGTTCACACAGATCAATGCATTGCGGATCCACTCACGAAGCACCTTGAAAGGGCAAAACATGAAAGTCATACTTGTGCCTTAGGACTTCGATATACTAGTGACTGGATTGATCTGTTTAGTATTAAAAGTTTGAAACAATGTAATATTTAACTCTTTATATACTTGTGATATGTTGAGTTATATTCATTTTAGCATGTATACATCCATGAATATGTTATTATTCTAAATGTCCGTAGTCAGTCATGTTTGTGGGAACAAATATGAATGTAAGACTATTATGAACATGGATTGGTGGATATTCATAAGGAATGAATATAGAGCAATTGGTTGCTACCAAGGTTCATATATATTTGTGGGATACAAATATTGAACTGACCCGTATCTCAATTTTACTACATGGAATCTTCTAGATTGATCATAAGTAAATTTGAGTAAAGGCGAATATCATTTGGTATCCTCCGACCTGAGATACATATTGGGTTTTCATATTCACCAAATGTTATACCTTGAGCTAGTTCTTCACTGCTCTGAAATAATGGGCATTACATAAGGCTATGTTCAGATATGACACGAGGTGATTGTGAAAAACGTATGTAGTCAAGATGGAATTTTTTCCTCTTATTCATTGAGAGCAAGATGTCTAAGGCCTGATTAAGTTAAATCAACAAGGAATGATCATTCTATGTCCTTGGATTTAACATGACATCTGAAACAAAAGGATAAATGTTTGATTCACTAATTCATTTCAAGTTGGATACTTGAAGGGGATGATGTTATTGAATGGCTTTCAGTCATGCGTATTAAGGGTAGTAAACCGTTGTTAGGTGGTATTTACTGCTTGCATCAATCTTCTATGAATCTTGTGCAAGTGGGAGATTGTTGGATTCTTTATGCCCAAGACACATAAAACATTGATGTGGTTAGTACATTATGATCGAAGTCGGTCCATACGCACAACAAGCTTAGCAAACACCAATTAATATTTAATTGATGATATGATCATGCAATTAAATACCAATTTAGAAAATGGGTTTTCTAAATAAGTTGCATATGAGATTGAAAAACTTACATGGATATTTTGTTCATGGATATTATTTGTAATGTTGTTTAATTTAGTTAAATAACATCAAATAATAAAAGTGTGTATGTGTTATATAATTAAAAGGTTAATTATATAACTATCTTAAACAACTAGTTTAACAAAAAATAAAAAAAAGAGTTTTGGGGGGAAACCCAAAGTGTTTTTGGATTTTCGGTCGCCCCCTTAGATGGGGCTCTCTCCTTTTGTTTTCTTTGAGGTCTTGGAACCTTACAAAACTTAGAACACACACACTCCATCCTACTCTCTCTCTCTCACATGCAAGGACCACCAAAACAAAAGGTTTTCTCCTTTTCTTCAAGTGATTCTCGGCTGGAAGTGTTCCAGCAGCCTCTTCTTGGTCGTTTTTGGTGCTCAAATCCTAGCAACAAGGTGTTTGCATGATGCTTGTGGGTATGGATGCTTGAGGATACCTCTCCTTGGTGTCTTGGTCATTAAAGAAGCTCATATTTCTCCTTTTTCAACACGTTTCAGCAGCATACAAAAGGTAGTTTGTATGTCATATTATGGTTGATATTTATAGTTGATAGCTAGTTCAAACACATATAAATGATCTTATGTTCTTGAGTTTGTTGATGATATGTTATAAGCCTTAATTTTTCAGATTACTAATGATAATGTTAAGGTATTATCTGCTGCGTTTTCATAGTTTAAAACGGTTAAACTACTTTGATATGGTCCAACAAACACAACAAGGTTTTGTCCCTGAAACCTATTATTCCTCAAACAATTGTTGGCAATGTTGTCTCATCTCTTCTTTAGTCTCCCACGTGGACTCAGATCCCTTTCTGTGCTTCCACTATACTCGCACAAGAGGAACAACTTTATTCCTTAATCTCTTCTCTTTATGATCAATGATCGCCACTGGTTGCTCCACATAATTAAACCTTTCATCTACCTCAATATCCTCCAGTGGTACGATCATATCCTCGTCTACTAAACACTTTCTCAGATAAGATACATGGAATGTCGGATGAATCCCACTTAACTCCTCTGGTAGCTCTAGTCTATAGGCCACCTCTCCTACTCGAGCAATGATTCGGAAAGGCCCTATGTACCTTGGGCTCAACTTGCCCCGCTTTTTGAACCGAATGATACCTTTCCAAGGTAAGACCTTTAACATGACTCTATCACCCACCTGGAACTCAATCGGTCTACATCTCTCATCGGCATATGACTTTTGCCTATCTTTAGCTGCCTTCATAAAGGCTTTGATCCTTTCCAATTTCTCCATCATAGCCTCTACCACTTTGATGCTCCCTAGCTCTTTATGACCAACATCACCCCAACACACAGGTGTTCTACATCTCCTACCGTATAACATCTCATAAGGGGGCATACGAATGCTGGCATGATAACAATTGTTATATGAGAACTCAGCTAACAGTAAGCGGTCATCCAAACTTCCTCCAAAATCAATGACACATGCCCGAAGCATATCTTCTAGCATCTGAATGGTCCTTTCTAACTGACCATCTGTCTGGGGATGATAAGTCGTGCTAATGTGTAGCCTCATCCCATAGCATCATGGAATTTCTTCCAAAACTTAGATGTAAACCGGGTGTCATGATCAAACACAATAGACACCGGCACACCATGACGAGTTATGATCTCCTTGATGAAAAGATCCACTAACCTCTCGGATGAATACGTCTCACAAATAGGTAGGAAGTGAGTACTCTTCGTCAAACGGTCCACTATCACCCATATGGCATCATAACCTCGCGCGGTACGCGGTAGCTTTGTTAAAAAGTCCATGGTGATATGTTCCCACTTCCACTCCGGTATATCAAAAGGTTGGGTCTTTCCATACGGCTTCTTATGCTCAGCCTTCACTTGTAAACTAGTAAGGCACTTACTCACGTACTCCACTACGTCGCGCTTCATACCCGGCCACCAATAATCTTTCTTCATATCTTGGTACATTTTTGTAGCACCGGGATGAATAGAGTATCGAGTCTTATGAGCTTCATCCATAATCTTCGTACGTAGATCCCTAAAACGAGGAATCCACATCCGCCCAAATCGGGTCCTAACACCGAGTGTGTTTTCACCCAAATCCATAACCAAGCCTCTCATTCTTTCAGAGTTAAGATGGTGTTCTTTCAACGCCTCATCTTTAAACTCCTTGACTTGCTTCATCATGTCAGAGTCATGATCAATTGGTAAGCTTTCACCTGAATCGGCTCGGGTCTCTCCATTCGGCTAAGGGCATCTGCCACCACGTTGGCTTTGCCCAGATGGTAATGGATCTCACAATCATAGTCCTTTATGAGCTCCAACCATCTCTTTTGCCTCATATTCAAATCTTTCTGCTCGAAGAAATACTTCAAGCTCTTATGGTCGGTAAATATAGTGCACTTCATCCCATACAGGTTGTGCCTCCAAATCTTCAACGCGAAGACCACAACTGCTAGCTCCAAGTCATGAGTAGGGTAGTTAAACTCATGAACCTTCAACTGTCGGGATGCATAGACTATAACCCTTCCTCTCTGCATTAACACACACCCCGACCCCAAGTAGGAAGCATCTGGAATAAACCACAAGATCTTCACTTCCATCGGGTAACGACAAAACAGGAGCTTGAGTCAACCTCACCTATAACCCTTCCCTTTCCGTCCCATTTTCAGTTTATGTTTAGGTTTATTTTGAATATTTACCCATTTCACTTAAACTTTGGCTCTCTGATACCAACTTGTAAGGCCCCATTCCCGGGACACTTACAGCTGGTCAATCATCACGCATAAAACATATAATTACATTAACTTAAAGAAAACACTGCAGCGGAATCATTAAAACAAACATTACAATTCATTATAAAAGCTTTTGCAAAATAATACATCGTTATCACATTACAAAATACTTGTTGTATTACATCACAAAAGCATTTAAAAAAATGAATGCCATCCAAAAAGAGTCAAGTAGCCGCCTCGTGCCATCCTCAGCAACCTTTACCTGCCAACTGGAAACACATAAAAGTCAGCGTTGCTGAGTGAGTTCTAGTTTTAAATAAAACATACTTTACTTTTGTTTAAAACCATTCTTTCCTTTCTTTCAAACCATATTATGTAGGATCTTATATGCCCAAGACACATACAAGATTGATGTGGTTAGTACGCTATGATCCAAGTCAGGTCATACCCAATAATAGGCTATACAAACACTTATTTATTGATGAGATCATACAATAAATGTTTGACACCTATTTAGAAAATTGGTTTTTTAAATATTGCTTTTGTGATAGAACATCATTATGTGGATAATATGTTCATGAGATAATTTCATGTTTCATTATTTAAGTTGGTTAAATAATGAAATATAAAAGAGTGTTATGTTATAAAATTAAACTAAGTTTTCATTTTATTAGTTAGTTAATTGAAAGAGTGTTATAAAAAATAAAGGATGAAAAGGGTGGGAAAATTTTTTTGAACACCCAAACTCGGCCGCCCAAGGGCCTTGGGAACTTCATTTTGGTCTTGTTTCATGCAAGACTTAATTAGCCATACACTCTTCATGATTACAACTTGAACACTCTCTTACTCTCTCACATAAGCAATAGTCTTTCTCTTCTTCTCTCAAGATTTTCGAAATCTTTGGCTGATTTCCAATTGATTATTGGCTGAACTTGAAGCTACTTGTTGGCTGAAATTCGGGTTCAAGAAGAGGGACAAGGCTTGGTGTAACACTACCTAGCAAGTAAGTGTTTGGAAGGCTTGTGGGTATCACCATTTGAGGTCCTCCACCTTAAAGGATTGCTGCTCAAAAAACATCATCATCTTCAAATATTTCGATCCTTTTGAGCTGCTGAAAGGTAGTTTATGGCAGCCTCTATATGGCTGTCCATAATGCTCGTTTTATGTTTACATTGCTTGCTTATTCACATAATATGATCCTTTGTAATATGGGTTTGTTTTATACATATATTTGTCACCTAAAGAACATGATTTTTTAGTTTTATAATCATGTTTCAAAATATATATCCGCTATGTTTTTCAGAAAGTTTAAGAGGTTAAACTTTGATTTTATCTTCTAACAAACCATTCAATGGCATCAAGAGCCGATTATGTGGATAGCTTGCTTGTTCTTGTCCTTTAAAAATCGGTTTCAAAGGATGTTTATCAACTCATTAGAGGCTGTTTTGGTTGATTCAATAAACCCCATGTCTTTCAAAGTTATATCTTCATGCTTATGGTTAAACTTTGAAAGATAGGAATGTCATTGGTTGATATGTTTGGTTGTTGTTTGTTTGGACAAACAAACCCTAATTTTCAGTTTATGTTGGCTGAAAATTGGGGTTTGATGGGGTTTATTTTGTTTATTGTATGATGTTTGTAATTGTTCATT
Organism: Flaveria trinervia; assembly: GCA_025506515.1. Taxonomy (NCBI): domain Eukaryota; kingdom Viridiplantae; phylum Streptophyta; class Magnoliopsida; order Asterales; family Asteraceae; genus Flaveria; species Flaveria trinervia. Next base: position 88,315 of record JACCIX010001097.1, on the reverse strand, counting down.
TGATAGTGCATAACCTAGCTTAGACCTTGTGTTGTTTGGTTTGAAAGAATGTATTTATTTGATTATATTCATTCAATTGGGTTGTAAAGTTTTGTGCTTGTAATTTATCTATTTATTCATTGGGATGTAATAATAGATTAGGAGTATTTTTCTTTTACTAGAAAATATTTATTAGGATATATATTTTGTAAAAGAAGATGCTCGGGAAGGAAGCACAAAAGGTAGACACAAAGTGGACTTGAAGCATACGGATGCGACATCAAGTGGGAGATCCATTGTAATCTCTATTTTGTGTTTTTTGGTAACCCTAGCAAAGACCAAATGACCACACTTGTGATGGCAAACAAGTGTGGTCACAATAGTAGCTAGGGTTATGCACATGTGGTTGTTTATATTATGCTTGTTTAAATGTGATTTTGTGAATGATTGTGTGATATTTGGATATGATAAACAATCTTAATAAAAATGATCTTAACAAGCTAATATAAAAATGGTTCTTAGTCATTAAGTGTTAATAAATGGTTATTAAAAGGATTAATTATTTCATAATAAAATGGGTGTTACTAAAAGAACCATAGAGTACCAAGTATTTGTAAGCATGCAATTACAAGGTACATAGAGTTTTCAAAGTCTAGAATTAATGAAAACTTTAATTCTTTACCAACAAGTTTAACACCGTCCTTTTACACAACACTTGAGTCATTTGGAAACTCTTAATGGGATAAAGGTCATCTAACCATTTAGAGGGAACTTGTGACTTAAGGTGGGGATACCATATTTGTGGGATAAAGGTCACCTAACCACTTATGTTGGTAAACTCACATATGTGTGCAAGTAGGGTAACTTGATTTGCAAACCATGTTAAATGGATCACCTACAATATGGTTTTCAAATGGTGTTGATGGGATTAACATGCCGACTTTACATATGATGTTTAAAGTCGATCCCATACCTCTAGAAGTTGCAAATGGTTGCAACCGTCAATTGCTGACCACCTTATTAATTTAAATCGTGGGATAAAGGTCACCTAACCACAATTTAAATGTAATGTGGGGTTCTAGTTTTAATATGAAAACGACCTTAAAAGGCATTAATTATTAAAAAATAGCAATATCAAAAATACTAAAATAGATCTTTGTTAAGTTTTGTAGATGGCCACCAATAATGATAATCATGAAAATTCATCCGCGTCCGCCCAATCATTACGAGCGATTCTCCAAAAGGAACGTCTAAATCATAACAATTTCATTGATTGGTATCGAAACTTGAGAATCGTTCTCAAGCAAGAGGGACGATCATATATTTTAGATGACCCTATCCTCGATCAACCTACTGAGGATGATGAGGAGGCCTATAACGATTGGCTGAAGTACACTGAGGACTCCATCCAAGTGTCTTATCTCATGCTGGCGAGCATGACTCCGGATCTCCAAAAGGAGTATGAACATCATGAAGCTTATGACATGATAACCCAGATGAAGGAAACATTCCAACAGCAAGCGAGGGTTGAGCGCTTCGAAACGGTTCGAGCACTCTATGCATGTCGTATGGATGACAACCAATCGGTTTCATCTTATGTACTTAAGATGAAAAGCCACATTGACCGCCTCGAAAGGCTTAATTGTCCTGTCTTGAAGGAATTGGTCACGGATTTGATCCTCAATGGCCTTACCAAGAAGTTCGAGACATTCGTGTTGAACTAGAACATGAATGCTTGGGACAAAAGCATTGGTGAGCTTCATTCAATGCTCAAAATTACCGAGGCAGCCATGGGTAAAAGGGTTTTAGCCATTCTCACCATCAATGAAGGTGGGAACAAGAAAAGGCCTCATTCCACACCCAAGGCAAAGGTTGCCAAGGGCAAGGGACCCGTATGGGGAAAGGTGAAGGGGTGTAAGGGTGCCACCCAAACCACAAGAGAAGAAGCAAAAGGTTGCTACTAATGACCCATGCTTCAAGTGTGGGGAGATTGGACATGGGCAAGAAATTGTCCTGTCCATCTCCAAGAGTTGAAAGCAAAAGTAAAAGAACCATAGAGTACCAAGTATTTGTAAGCATGCAATTACAAGGTACATAGAGTTTTCAAAGTCTAGAATAATGAAAACTTTAATTCTTTACCAACAAGTTTAACACCGTCCTTTTACACAACACTTGAGTCATTTGGAAACTCTTAATGGGATAAAGGTCATCTAACCATTTAGAGGGAACTTGTGACTTAAGGTGGGGATACCATATTGTGGGATAAAGGTCACCTAACCACTTATGTTGGTAAACTCACATATGTGTGCAAGTAGGGTAACTTGATTTGCAAACCATGTTAAATGGATCACCTACAATATGGTTTTCAAATGGTGTTGATGGGATTAACATGCCGACTTTATATGATGTTTAAAGTCGATCCCATACCTCTAGAAGTTGCAAATGGTTGCAACCGTCAATTGCTGACCACCTTATTAATTTAAATCGTGGGATAAAGGTCACCTAACCACAATTTAAATGTAATGTGGGGTTCTAGTTTTAATATGAAAACGACCTTAAAAGGCATTAATTATTAAAAAATAGCAATATCAAAAATACTAAAATAGATCTTTGTTAAGTTTTGTAGATGGCCACCAATAATGATAATCATGAAAATTCATCCGCGTCCGCCCAATCATTACGAGCGATTCTCCAAAAGGAACGTCTAAATCATAACAATTTCATTGATTGGTATCGAAACTTGAGAATCGTTCTCAAGCAAGAGAGACGATCATATATTTTAGATGACCCTATCCTCGATCAACCTACTGAGGATGATGAGGAGGCCTATAACGATTGCTGAAGTACACTGAGGACTCCATCCAAGTGTCTTGTCTCATGCTGGCGAGCATGACTCCGGATCTCCAAAAGGAGTATGAACATCATGAAGCTTATGACATGATAACCCAGATGAAGGAAACATTCCAACAGCAAGCGAGGGTTGAGCGCTTCGAAACGGTTCGAGCACTCTATGCATGTCGTATGGATGACAACCAATCGGTTTCATCTTATGTACTTAAGAGAAAAGCCACATTGACCGCCTCGAAAGGCTTAATTGTCCTGTCTTGAAGGATTGGTCACGGATTTGATCCTCAATGGCCTTACCAAGAAGTTCGAGACATTCGTGTTGAACTAGAACATGAATGCTTGGGACAAAAGCATTGGTGAGCTTCATTCAATGCTCAAAATTACCGAGGCAGCCATGGGTAAAAGGGTTTTAGCCATTCTCACCATCAATGAAGGTGGGAACAAGAAAAGGCCTCATTCCACACCCAAGGCAAAGGTTGCCAAGGGCAAGGGACCCGTATGGGGAAAGGTGAAAGGGGTGGTAAGGGTGCCACCCAAACCACAAGAGAAGAAGCAAAAGGTTGCTACTAATGACCCATGCTTCAAGTGTGGGGAGATTGGACATTGGGCAAGAAATTGTCCTGTCCATCTCCAAGAGTTGAAAGCAAAGTGGGATGCTGGGCAAACCTCAGGTATAATATACATGATCCATATTGATTTAAACATGACATCCTCTAACACATGGGTATTAGATATCGGATGTGGAATTCACATTTGCAATTTGTTGCAGGGGTTCAAAAGAAGTAGTAACTTCAACAAAAGGGATGTTAGCCTCTATATGGGCAATGGGGCTAAAGTTCAAGTTGAAGCCCGTGGTGACTACATCTTGAAACTTCCAATGGTTTGGAAGTATATTTGAACAATGTTTTGTATGCTCCTAGTTTCACTAGGAATATTATTTCTGTAGCCCTATTAAAACAATTTGGATATGTATTATCATTTGTTGAAAAAGATATTCATGTTTCTTTAATGATATGTTCTACTTAAAGCTATTCCCATTAGTGGTATTTATGAATTGGTTCATGAAAATACTTTAAATAGTTCATTGTACCAAACTAGCACCAAGAAACTCAAGTTGGATTTGAGTGATACCTATCTTTGGCATTGTCGTCTTGGTCATATAAACATGAAAAAAATTCAAACACTACAAAAGAATGGTCTTTTAAAAACAAGTGAATGTGATTCATTTGATGTATGAGTCTTGTTTACAAGGTAAAATGACTAAGGCACCCTTTAGTGGGACTAACGAAGGAAAAAGATTTGTTAGGAATCATACATTCGGATGTATGTGGTCCTTTTAAGCCAATGACTAGGAATGGTGAAAGATACTTCATTACCTTTACCGATTATTATAGTCGTTATGGGTATGTGTACCTGTTAAGACACAAAGATGAAGGTTTTGAAATGTTCAAGATCTTTCAAAATGAAGTACAAAATCAACACAACAAGTCGATTAAAGTTCTCCGCACCGATAGAGGAGGTGAATACCTAAGTGATGCTTTTCAAGATCATCTTAGGAGTTGTGGGATTGTCTCACAACTCACTCCACCTGGAACACCACAACATAATGGTGTGTCTGAGAGGAGGAATCGAACCTTATTGGGTATGGTCCGATCTATGATGGCTAGAAGCACATTAACTCTATCATTTTGGGGTTTCGCCTTGCTCTCTGCAGCCCGTATTCTAAATATGGCCCCAACCAAAAAGGTGGAAAGGACACCTTTTAAGATATGGCATGGAAGAGTTCCATCCCTATCATACTTAAGGGTCTGGGGTTGTGAGGCTTATGTTAAGACTCCCACCCCAAACAAATTGGAAGTCCGATCCACCAAGTGTATCGTTGTTGGATATCCTAGAGATTCTATGGGATATTATTTCTATGATCCACTGGAACAAAAGATGTTTCTTGCTAGAAAGGGTGAGTTCTTAGAAGCAAAGTTCCTCATGGAAGGAACTAGCAGTAGAACAGTGGATCTTGAGGAGGATCAAGAACCACAACCCAATGCACGTTTGGTTGAAACTAGCACTCAACATGAGGATGTTGAAGATGATCAAGTGGTTGATCAATACACACAAAACGTTCGCAGAAGTGGTAGAACTAGTAATCCACCTGAAAGATACAGATTTTTCATGGATGGATGCTAAGTGGTAGATTCAGATGAACCAACCACATACCATGATGCAGTGTCCAATTCAGATTGTGACAAATGGCTCGAAGCCATGAGTGTTGAGATGCAATCCATGCATGACAATCAAGTATGGGACTTGGTTGTACCACCTCTTAACTCCAAAGTAGTTGGAAGTAAGTGGGTTTTCAAGAAGAGAACCGATATGCATGGAAACTTGGATACTTATAAGGCTAGACTTGTAGCAAAAGGTTTCACTCAAACTCAAGGGGTTGACTATGATGAGACCTTTTCACCTGTTGCGATGCTAAAATCTATTAGGATATTGTTTGCCATAACTGCTCATTATGATTATGAGATTGGCAAATGGATATCAAAACCGCTTTCCTAAATGGATATCTTGAGGGAAATGTCTATATGGTTCAGCCTAAAGGTTTTGTCGATCCAAAACATCTTGATAAAGTATGCAAGTTAAAGAAATCAATCTATGGATTGAAACAAGCATCAAGAAGTTGGAATCACTGTTTTGATGAAGAAATAATTAAATTCGGGTTCATCAAGAACGCTGATGAAGCATGTGTATATAAGAAAGCTAGTGGAAGCATTATCACTTTCCTAGTATTGTATGTTGATGACATACTACTATTTGGAAATGACATTCCAACCTTGGAAGGTGTAAAAACCTGGCTTGGAAGTTGTTTTTCCATCAAGGATCTTGGTGAGGCCGCCTATATTCTGGGAATAAAGATCTATAGGGATAGATCAAGGCGGTTGATTGGTTTAAATCAAAGTTCATACATTGATAAAATCTTGAAAAGGTTCAAGATGGAGAACTCTAAGAAAGGTACGGTACCTATTCAAAGAGGAACGATATTGAGTACGACTCAATGTCGTAGCTCAAAGGATGAGCAAGATAAAATGAAGGCAATCCCATACGCATCTGCTATTGGATCCATTATGTATGCAATGATATGCACTCGACCGGACGTGTCATGCGCCTTAAGCATGACAAGTCGTTACCAACAAAATCCTGGAAACAGTCATTGGATGGCTGTTAAGAACATACTTAAGTACCTAAGGAGGACAAGAGATATGTTCCTAATCTATGGATCTGGTGATGAGGAACTCGTTGTAAAAGGTTACACGGATGCGAGTTTCCAAACTGATCGTGATGATTCTCGGTCACAATGGGGATATATTTTCATTCTGAATGGAGGAAGGGTCTCATGGAAGAGCTCCAGACAGGATGTGGTGGCTCTATCAACTACAGAATCAGAATACGTCGCCGCCTCATTGGCAGCTCAAGAAGCTACATGGTTGAAGAAATTCATTGCCGATCTAGGGGTTGTCCCTTCCATTCAGGACCCTTAGAGATCTTTTGTTATAACGAGGGTGCGATTGCCCAAATCAAGGAACCTCGTGATTATCAAAAGACTAGGCACGTTGAGCGGAGATCCAACTACATACGAGATGAAGTTGAAAAGGGAAAGATATGTATTCGCAAAGTTCACATGGATCAAAACATTGCGGATCCTCTCACGAAGCTCCTTGAAAAGGCAAAGCATGAAGGTCATACTTGTGCCATGGGACTTCGATATTCTAGTGATTGGATTTGATCTGTAATTTTCTATTTGGATATGTGGAACTTTTATTATTTGAATAAAATTATTTGGTTATAATTTTTCAATTAATATTCCAATTTAGCATGTTTAATCCATGAGTAAATTGTTTACTCTAAATGTCCGTAGTCGTTCAGACTTGCGGGAAAACGTATGAGGGTAAGATTATTATGAATTTGGATTGGTAGATATTCATATGGATGAATATAGAGCAAAAGGTTACTGTCAAGGTTCATAGATATTTGTGGGATGTAAATATTGGACTGACCTGCATCTCAAATATTACTACATGGAATCTTCCTGATTGATCATAAGTAATTTTGAGTAAAGGCGAACATCATTTGGTATCCTCTGACCTAAGATACATATTGGGTCTTGATATTTACCAAATATTATACTTTGACTCAGTTCTTCACTGTTCTGAAATATGGCAGTACATAAGTGTGAGTTCAGGTATGATATAAGGTAATTGTGAGAGACGTATGCAGTCCAGAAGGGATTTGTCCCTCTTATTCGTTGAGAGTAAGATGTCTAAGGCCTGATAAAGTTAAATCAATGAGAATGATCACTCCGTGTCTCTAGGATTTAACATGACATCTGTGACAAAAGGATAGATGATTGATTCACCTAAAACATTTCAAGTATGGTACTTGAAGGGGATGATGTTATTGAATAGCACTTAGTCATACGTATTAAGGGTAGTAAACCGTTGCTAGGCGGTATTTACTGCTGGCATCAATCTTCTATGAATCTCGTGCAAGTGGGAGATTGTAGGATCTTATATGCCCAAGACACGTACAAGATTGTTGTGGTTAGTACATTATGATCCAAGTCAGGTCATACCCAATAACAGGCTATACAAACACTAACAAACACTTATTTATTGATGAGATCATACAATAAATGTTTGACACCTATTTAGAAAATTGGTTTTCTAAATATTGCTTTTGTGATAGAACGTCATTATGTGGATAATATGTTCATGAGATAATTTCATGTTTCATTATTTAAGTTGGTTAAATAATGAAATATAAAAGTGTGTTATGTTATAAAATTAAACTAAGTTTTAATTTTATAAGTTAGTTAATTGAAAGAGTGTTATAAAAAATAAAGGATGAAAAGGGTGGGAAAAATTTTTTGAACACCCAAACTCGGCCGCCCAAGGGCCTTGGGAACTTCATTTTGGTCTTGTTTCATGCAAGACTTAATTAGCCATACACTCTTTCATGATTACAACTTGAACACTCTCTTACTCTTTCACATAAGCAATAGTCTTTCTCTCCTTCTTCTCTCAAGATTTTTGAAATCTTTGGCTGATTTCCAAGTGATTATTGGCTGAACTTGAAGCTACTTGTTGGCTGAAATTTCGGGTTCAAGAAGAGGGACAAGGCTTGGTGTAACACTACCTAGCAAGTAAGTGTTTGGAAGGCTTGTGGGTATCACGATTTGAGGTCCTCCACCTTAAAGGATTGCTGCTCAAAAAACATCATCATCTTCAAAGATTTCGACCCTTTTGAGCTGCTGAAAGGTAGTTTATGGCAGCCTCTATATGGCTGTCCATAATGCTCGTTTTATGTTTACATTGCTCGCTTATTCACATAATATGATCCTTTGTAATATGGGTTTGTTTTATACATATATTTGTCACCTAAAGAACATGATTTTTCAGTTTTATAATCATGTTTCAAAATATATATCCGCTGCGTTTTTCAGAAAGTTTAAGAGGTTAAACTTTGATTTTATCTTCTAACAAACCATTCATACTATACCATCGTACTTGATCACACATCATACGTACACATAGATAATAACATTAGTATCTTCTTTACTATTCAACACATTCTTTCTTTATCTCTTTATCTCTTTCCGGATAAGTGTCATCAGCTATGCCCCAAACGTATGCACAAACCGAGTACTGGGCCGGAGATCATAAATGACTTCCATAACGCACAAAGCCTGGCACCAGCACCGGGGCAAGCGACAAAGATCCTCACTGTATACTACACCGAGTGTGTTTTCACCCTGATCTGTAACCAGGCCTCTCATTTTTTCAGAGCTAAGATGATCTTCTTTCAGTGCCTCATCTATAAACTCGTTGACTTGCTTCATCATGTCAGAGGTCATGATCAACTGGTAAGCTTTCACCTGAATCGGCTCGGGTCTCTCCTTTCGGCTAAGGGCATCCACCACCACGTTGGTTTTGCCCGGATGGTAATGGATCACGCAATCATAGTCCTTTATGAGCACCAACCATCTCCTTTGCCTCGTATTCAAATCTTTCTGCTCGAAGAAATACTTCAAGCTCTTGTGGTAGGTGAATATAGTGCACTTCGTCCCATACAGGTAGTGCCTCCAAATCTTCAATGCGAAGACCATAGCTGCTAGCTCCAAGTCATGAGTAGGGTAGTTAACCTCATGAACCTTCAACTGTCAGGATGCATAGACTATAACCCTTCCTCTCTGCATTAACACCCATCCCAACCCCGAGTAGGAAGCATCAGAATAAACCACCAGATCTTTACTTCCATTGGGTAACGACAAAACGGGAGCTTGAGTCAACCTCACCATTAACTCCTCCCAAACCTAAGAAACCACAAATCTCGGATGGCATCTTTGGAGAATTCCATTGCATCACCCCCTCCACCTTTGCCGGGTCCACCATAATCCCCTCAGAATTCACTACATGACCCAAAAATTGAACCTCGTGCAACCAGAATGCGCAGTTGGAGTATTTAGCATACAACTTCTCCCTTCTAAACGTCTCCAACACCTCTCGTATGTGACCGGCATGCTCCTTCTTGCTCTTTGAATAAATCATGATATCATCAATAAACACAATCACCGATTTATCTAACATTGGCCAACACACTCGATTCATTAAGTCCATAAAAGTAGCTGGCGTGTTAGTCAAACCAAAAGACATAACGAGAAACTTGTAGTGTCCATAAAATGTGTGAAAAGCTATTTTAGGGACATCCTGCTCTTTCACCATTAACTGATGGTAACCAGATCAAAGATCTATCCTCGAGAACCAACTTGCACCTTGAAGCTGATCAAACAAATTATCAATCCGCAGTAAGGGTTACCGATTCTTCACATTCACCTTATTTAACTCACGGTAGTCTATACACATTCTCATGCTACCATCCTTCTTCTTCATGAAGGATGGTAGCATGAGAAACTACAAATCTCAGATGGCATCTTTGAAGACTTCCATTGCATCACCCCCTCCACCTTTGTCGGGTCCACTATAATCCCCTCGGGACTCACTACATGACCCAAATATTAAACCTCGCGCAACCAGAATGCGCACTTGGAGAATTTAGCATACAACTTCTCCCTTCTAAACATCTCCAACACCTCTCGTATGTGACCGGCATGCTCCTCCTTACTCTTTGAATAAATCAGGATATCATCAATAAACGCAATCATCGATTTATCTAACATTGTTCGACACACTCGATTCCTTAAGTCCATAAAAGCAGCTGGCGCGTTAGTCAAACCAAAAGACATAACGAGAAACTCGTAGTGTCCATAACATGTGTGAAAAGCTATTTTAGGGACATCCTGTGCTTTCACCTTTAACTGATGGTAGCCAGATCAAAGATCTATCATTGAGAACCAACTGGCACCTTGAAGCTGATTAAACAAATTATCAATCCGCAGTAAGGGTTACCAATTCTTTACATTCACCTTATTTAACTCATGGTAGTCTATACACATTCTCATGCTACCATCCTTCTTCTTCATGAACAAGACTGGGGCACCCCAAGGCGTGATACTCGGTCTAATGACCCCTTATCAAGCAACTCCTGCAATTGCTCCATTAACTCTTTCATCTCAGTTGGAGCCAATTGATACGGTGCCTTAGCTATAGGTTGGGCATCCAGTGTCAAGTCAATCTGAAACTCGATATCGTGGTCAGGTGGCACTCCTGGTAAGTCTTCAGGAAACACATATGGAAAGTCACACATAACCGATACATTGGTTAGTTGTGGTGTCGGTGCGTCCACATCCTTTACGTAGGCCAAGTAAGCGCTACATCCACGTCTTATGCACTTTCCTGCCACCGCCATCGAAATCACTTTCAGGATCATCATGACTCAATCACCGTAAACCATCACCGAACTCCCATCAGGCGCTGTCAGTCGAATCATCTTCTTGCAACACACAATGTTCGCCTCGTAGTCTGCCAACCAATCCATTCTTAGGACTACATCGAACCCACCTAAAGTCATCATGAATGGTCTAATAGGGAACTTGTGACCTTCTAATTCTATGTCACAACCTTATATCATCTCGGAAATCCAGGTAGATTTACCTATGGCAGTTTCTACATCGAAGGGTGTATCTATATTCTAACTACTAACAGGCAATTTAGCACAGAAAGCAGCAGAAATAAAATTTTTACTAGCACCAGAATCAAATAACACAGAGGATAAAGTTTGATTTACTAGAAACATACCTGACACAACATCAGGGTCCGTCCTAGCCTCCTCCTGCGTCATTGTGAATGCTCTGGCACTCGCCCTCTGCCCTTCAGTCCCGATAGTCTTCTTCCCTGCACCAGAACTTTCAGCCCTTGGCTTCTTGCAGTCTCTGCTCATATGGCCCTCCTCACCACCAGTATAACATGTAGGTACATGTTTCTCTAGTTTCTGAACTTAAAGAAATATGTCTTTAATGTCTTACACTTATGTAATACTTGAGTACTTAATGAAATGTAAATGTTTGGTTGTGATTATAATGTTTAATATTTCATTAATGAGTTGTTTAACGCATATTGAATTGATTATATAGGTTTGTGGGTGTTTGAACTAGTATTGAATACGTTCAAACTTAGTAGATGAAGTTCTCATGTGTCCGAATGGACCATGCGCCCCAACAGTGGTCATGCGTCCGAATGGCCATGCGACTAAGTGTCCATGCACCTAAATGGTTCATATGCCTAAGCAACTTCATGCGAATGACTCAGTCGCACGACTGGACACTCAATTGTGCGAATAGATCAACCGCATGGCTCAATCGCACGACTGAACCATACTAATGGTTCAGTCACCCGAATGAGAAACCTAAACCTATAAATACCACCTAATTCGTGGAAAAACGTGAGCATTGAACACACTTCAACTCCAGACGTACCCTAGCCATCCAGAGACCTCTAAGATCATACTCCAAGTTCATAGATCGCAGTAGATCGATTTCTAATCGATTCTTAACGTTAGATTCAATTCATAACTGTTTCTACGAGCATTCTCACTGATTGGATCGCCAATCAAATAGGATTCCGCATTATTTGGTTCGGTATACACGTTAATCAATTAGTATTTTGTTCAAGTACACGATCCTCTAACAAGTAGTATTAGAGCTTTGGCTCTTGATTACGTGTGATTCAATTGTTTTTTTACGAAATTGTGTTTTTTCACTAAAAACACAATCTTTTTGTGTCAAATGGTGTCTTAGACGTCTCCTGGTCATAAAGTTCAGCTTTTTCGGCATACGGCAATTAGGGTTAGTGAAAATTCGAGTTTTTGCGGTCAACCCACATTAAACCTAGAAATTTTCGAATTCCAGCAGCCTCAGTCGCACGATTGACTCAATCGCATGACTGAACTCATTTGCATACCCCTTACGCACGATTGGACTCATTCGTACTCCCATTCGTACGATTGAGAACTCTATTCGGACTGTTCAACCGCAATAGTTCATTCGGACGACTGACTCATCCGCATTAGTTCAGTCCCACGATTGAACCATTCGCATAGTTCAATCGCCCGAATACTCCAATCGCCTACCTTCATTCGCACACATAAAACAGTTAGTTATAAAAATTAAAGTTAAGTGAAATGGAGGACCAATATTTAGCCTTTACAGCAGGAAGAGACTCACGTATACAGAACCTATTGCTACTAGAGAACGAAGTGGAGAATTATAATAAACCCCCAAAGCTTATCACGTTGGACGTATACCCACAATGGAAACAACGTTTCGAGATCTACTTAAACAGAGTAGATCCAAATCTGTGGGAGTCTATTGAGTCGGGGTACAGCATGCCTGTAGGAGCTGATGGTGTCAAACTCACACTTGGTGGCATGACTGATGAACAAAAGGAAAAATACAATGTCGAAAAGAAAGTCTATGCTTTGCTTACACAGTCTATTCCGAAGGATATCTTCCATCAATTCTCGGAATATACACAAGCAAATAAATTATAGGATGCATTGGAAAAGAGGTATGATGGGAATGCATCACTCAAGGCCATAAAGGCTAAGGCTTTGAAGAAGGAGTTTGACAACTTCTCTTCAATGGGTAAGGAAAGCCTGGATGACGTGATTGACAGATTCTATCACTTGATGAGTGAGATGCACACTCATGGGGTAACGACGTCGATGGAAGATAAAGTGTCCAACTTTGCTGATGGATTACCGGAGGAAGGGGCGTCTTTTGTCTCAAATCTCAGACAGAATGGTATGCTAACAAAGTTATATATAAATGACTTCATTCTGAAACTGAGAGAAGAAATGATCAGAATCTTGCGCTCTATAACATGACTCCTCAGGCAAAGACATCTGGAGCACCACTGCAGACTGCCTTTGTGTCAAGCTCAGCTGGTCCAGCTCAAGCTTCCACTTCGTGGACAGAAACGTGAGGGTTGTCTGGTACCCAACATATGATACCCGAAGCCAATGCAGCAAAGCTGAAGACCAAAAACTTCGGAAGTGTGACAGTTGAAGTGGCTAAAGAGCACATGGATCTTTTAGCTGCAGTAGTCCACTCTTATGATTGACTAATTACTGGAAAGATAGGGAACTGCCACCTGGCTGATGAAGATTACGAGCAGGTTGACGAGACTGAGTTGGAACGGATGGACATTATGTGGGCCTTAGAGAGTGCTGTCCGACGAGCTAAGAAGTTTGTCAAAAAGACCGGACAGAACTTGGTCGCAACTAAGGACACAACCTTTGGCTTCGATAAGTTAAAGGTGACCTGTTTCAACTGTGGTGAGAAAGGGCATTTCAAAAGGGAATGCATGAAGCCAAAGAAGACTAGCAATGGGAATCCTTTCTCCACCTTCAATCGTGAGGAGAAACCCACTAGCAGCCCTACTTCATCAAGCAAGGATTATAAAGCCTTGACTGCTAATGAGGATGAAGGACAGGACTGGAGCTTTCGGTTCGTCTCACCGGGAGAATCAAATATCGCTAGTGTGGAAGATATAGATGACGATTCTGCTAGTGAATGAGACATAGCAGTAGATATCATGATGTCCAACTCTGATGAAATTGCACCAGTGGTCACCTACCTGCCTGAAGACGTGATAACTACTACGAAGTTAGAATCACCAGCTCCAGAAACTTCACATTCTACTTTGATGGCCGATTCTTCAGAAACCGCTCAGGTAAGTACTACTAACCAACTATTTAATAATCATGCTTGTTTTGATTGTAATAAATTTAGGGAAAGCATTGATTCTAAATTTGCTAGGTATTAGATCATAATGATAACTTAGTAAAGGACCTAGAACTATGCACTGAAGCTAACAGAGTTTTAAAACAAAATGAGCATAGTTATAAAGAAAAGATAGACCTTTTGAACAAACAGCTTAGGGAAACAGAAGTTATAGCCTTTAACCAAGCTAATGATATTAGATACTATCTTAACTCCCTAGAGGACACTAAGAAGCAAAAAGCAGTTTTAGAAGTAGAAGTAAATTCCCTAAAACAAAAACTACATAGTTGGACTAGCTCTTCACACATAGTCCAAAACTTAGTGAGAGAAAGAAACAACGGGGAGGGATTGGGCTATAAAGTGGTTCCACCACCACATGAGATCTTGATGAATGCAAAATGTAAGCCAATCAATAATAATCCAATCAAATATCATGTGGTGTCCACTCCTCTTATTAGTGATCTAGATTCCACAAGTAAATCAACTGAATCTGGCACTAAACAAAAGGAGACCACTTCAAAGTCAAAAGGCAAAATACCTTGTGTCAACCTGGAAAAAGAGTTTGAAAAAGTTAATATTAAGTCTGGTTCAAACAAAGTCAAATCTGAACCTAAAAGGAACATTAATGTTAACAAATCATGTGAATCATGTAAAAGTCCAGGAAAACATAATGTAAAAGATGTAAAACCAGGTAAAACAATTAAATTTGTAAAACCAGGTAAAACAATTAAATTTGTAAAACCAGACTATACATCTAACCAAGAAGTGTCTAAGTCCAAACAGGATAAGATCACCTGTGTGTCACCTACATCTCCACAAAAACAAATAAATCGTAAAGTTGAAAGCATATCCTGCTACAATTATGGAGAGTACGGACACATTGCGTCTCATTGTCCTTATTATCAGACATCGAGGAAGAAAGTTGAATTTTCTGAACCAAAACCTAGCTCTAGTAAGAAGAACTCAGTGACGCCTCCTAAAAGAGATAGGGAACACAAAGTTCAACCCATCAGCCAGTCGTCTGTTTATCACATACAGGCCTTACACAAATCTGGCTTATGGAAGGAAAAATCCTTCTCCGTATCTGAAAATGAGAACAAACAGACATTTGAGCTTCCCTCACCCTCAAATGATCAATGGGTAACATTTATGATGTGTGATGCCTCTGGGAAACCCAAGCCAGTGAAGGCTTAGGTTCCTAACCTGAACTAATGTTTTCAAATTGAATGTGAAGGGTGTTCGATATAGTGCTGAAACCAACACATGGATCATAGATAGCGGAGCATCCAGGCACATGACAGGAAACAGGGATCTCTTATCAAACGTCAAACAGATAAAAGGAGGTCACGTTTCGTTTGGTGGAAACAAAGGTGGGTACATCACAGCTCAATGAGAAATTGGTAATCAGAAAGTGAAATTTGACAAGGTAAACTACGTTCAACAACTTCAGAATAACTTGCTTTCAGTTTCACAAATTTGTGATAAAGACTTTAAGGTAGTGTTTGACAATAAGAAGTGCTATGTCCTGAAGAAGGACTACGTAATCCCCGAGGATCAAGTATTAATGTATGCCTCAAGATATAAGGACCTTTATGTCTTGGATCTATCGAAGGCCTCCACAATGGATCATGAAGTTCAGTGCTTCTTGTCAAAAGCTACTAAGAATGAATCCATCTCCTGGCATAGGAGAATGGGACACATTAATCCACGGAAGATGAATCACTTGATCCAGAATGATCTAGTGAGAGGAGTTAACGTCAAAAATTTCCAACTTCTGGATTTCTGTGTTGGGTGCAAGAAGGGTAAACAGATGAAGCAGGCTCATAAGGAAAAGAAAATTCACTCTATCGAACTTCCTCTTAAACTTCTTCATATGGAACTGTTTGGTCCAGTCATTACAAGAAGCATTGCAGGCGACTTGTACTGTTATGTAGTTACTCATGACTACTCAAGATTCACTTGGGTGATGTTTCTAAAATCCAAATCAGAAACATTTGACTCATTCAAAGAGTTAGTAACTACTATGGAGTCCCTATACAAGTTGAAGGTACGTCAAGTGCGCTCAAACAACGGAACCGAGTTCAAGAATCAATGGATGGAGGCTTACTGCAAGGAAAAAGGAATTGTGCATTAGTTCACTTCTGCCTACACTCCTCAGATGAATGGCGTTGCTGAAAGGAAGAATCGCAGTTTGATAGAGACGACACGGACAATGCTAGCAGACTCAAAACTGCCTATCCAATTCTAGAATGAAGTAGTTGCAAATGCATGTTATACACTAAATAGGCATTCTGGTAGTTAAACGCCATGGCAAGACATGCTACGAGTTACTACAGCGACGTAAACCAAATCTAGAGTATCTCGAGCCATTTGGTGCCCCGTGCACCCTACTAAAGAAGACTCAGGAGGGAAAATTTAGCGAGAAGGCTGATGATGGTATATTTCTAGGATACAACATACTGAAAAAGAGAGTTTACAACAACTCAACAGGTCAAGTAAAAGTGTGGTGCAACGCAGATGTTCAGAGATACACCATACCACCTGCAGGAAAAGGACTCGCTTTCTTTTTTGACTATGATGGATTCTTCAAATCCTTCAACATCTCACTCTCCACTTCTGATGAAGAGTTGGCAACCAAGATGATGTATGATGTCTTGAACCCACCGGCTCCAGATTCAACATCATCTGGTTCACAAGTGTAACACCTCGAAAAGTCAAAACGAGTCATTAAGGATAATGGGCTTAATTAATGGGTATTTAATCAGCCCCGTAACCCACCCAAATCAGCCTCCATTTGCATCGTTTGCAACCCTAGCCACCAAATTCATAGAGAGAGAGAAGTAGAGAGAGAAAGTGAAGGAAACTCTAGATTTGGAGCTTCAAAGGTCAAGGGATTGAAGATCTGGGTGTTGGAGCATCAAAACACAAGAAAGGAGCAACAAATCCAGGTAAGAATCGACCTCTAAACCTTCTTTAGATCAAACCCGGATTCTAGGGTTTTGGGTTTTGAAAAGTAGCAAAGAATCGCATAAAGGTCACATTTTTACGTATGAAAACATGTATAAAGCTTAGATTTGGCCTCATGGATGATAAACTAAGAGATTGGACGTAAAAAGTTATGATTTTGGAGTAAAAACGAGTTGGTTCGTAATTTTTATGCGATCTGTGAAACTGCACATGCATCCAGCGAGTTTGCATATTCAATCAGCGAAACTATGAGGACTTCCTGCGAAACTATAGTTTCACAGGTAGTTTCGCAGACATGGTTTTCCAATGAAAGTTAAGCAAAACTGGCAGCGAAGATACCAGCGAAACTGCCAGCAAAGATGCCAGCGAAACTAGCAACGAAACTATTGGGGAATCTAGCTGCGAAATTGCTGATTTTGTAGCGAAATTAGGTAGAAATTAACACCTTTAAGTGTCAACTCATCTGCAGGCTGTGTAGTGAGATCCTAGCCTTGTAAGCTTAGTTTAGAAGTTGGTCTCGGAAACCAGGTGAGTTCTAGATCCCCTTATTTATAAGTTTTCCATGTTTTGGGGTTATTATGCATGGTAAATATACGTTTTTAAATGATGGAGATTTTATGAGGTTTTACAGAAAGATAGATTTTTCTATAAGAAAATGTGTTATATAAATGTTTAAAAATAAAAATTTTCCGCGCTGACCTGGCAGCCCGGCGGCCCCAGCCAGGGGCGTTGCCCCTTGGACCCCACTAGGAGCTGCCGCCCCCGAACCCACGTTGTCCCGCGGAGGATCAGTTATGTTTTATGACGACTAGTACTTGGTATGTTGTGTACTTAATAAGTTAAGTATTATATATTAAAGTGAAAGATTATATTAATGAAAAGTGAAACTTAATGAACGTTACCCCCGAGCCCATTTGATGATGGAAAGTCTTGCAAGCACTATGATAGACTTCACTTATGTGAGTCTGATTTATGATGATGGATCCATATTCATGAGCGGTCTATGTGCCTTGCAGTGTGGATAACTGTCGGGGGTTAGCTACCGTTTTCATGTGTACCGAGAGGGATCAACATTTGTTGTCGATCAACATGGAGCTCTTGCTTTGTGCAATCTCGTTTATGATGAAGTGAAAGCTATGAAAGAATGAAAGATAATGAACATGCTTATTATGATCAAAATGTTATGTATTCTGTACGTGTGGTCATTATATGAAGGATAAAGTT
Source organism: Flaveria trinervia (assembly GCA_025506515.1). Lineage (NCBI taxonomy): Eukaryota > Viridiplantae > Streptophyta > Magnoliopsida > Asterales > Asteraceae > Flaveria > Flaveria trinervia. The sequence goes on along the minus strand of JACCIX010001097.1, from coordinate 70,065 downwards.
ATATTTTCTTATTTACCTAAAACTAGAACTCAGTCAGCAAAGCTGACTTTTATGCATAATAGGTGGCAGGTAAGTGTTGATGTTGAGGATGGCACCAGGGAGCTACTTGGGTAACTATGGATGGCATTCCTGCTTATGAAATCTTCATTGTAATTTAAGAACAAGTATTATGTTTTGTTTTAGTTAAATGGCAAATGTATGAGTACGACATGGTTTCTAAGTTTTAAATGAATGTCTAATTATTTCCGCTACAATGTTTTGTTATTAAACTGATTTTATGCTATGATTAACTTACTGTGAGGCTTCCTGGGAACGGGGCCTTACAACAAGGTAGCTCATCTAACCCTCAAGGGGAGCACTTGATAATAGTGACTCCTCCTCTGATGAAGAAGCTATGGAGACTGATCAGAACAACCAGGAGGAACAGGTTCCTATTCCTGCAAGTCCACAAGCATCCAATAGCAATGCCTCTGCGTCTTTAGAACCTCAGACTCCTACTGCCTCAGATACTGAACCAAATGTTCATAATCTTCATTCTGAGGTAGTTGTTCCAACAACTCCTGGATCACGCCTAGATGTCTATCATCCCTTGGACAATGTCATTGGAAATGTGAGGTCAGGAGTTCAGACCAGAAATCAGCTGTACTCAGCTAACTATGCCTCGGTAATGGAAAAGGGGTACCTTCATGATGGTGCATATCGTTGCTTTGTGTCTCAGTTTGAGCCAAAGTATGTTAGTGAAGCCCTAAATGATGAGGCATGGGTGAGTGCCATGCAAGAAGAACTTTTTTAGTTCAAGAAGTTAGGTGTATGGACTCTGGTGGATAGACCTAAAGGTGCTAAGGTAATTGGTATTAAATTGGTCTTGAAATGCAAGAAAGATAATCAAGGTGTGATCATCCGAAACAAGGTTTGACTTGTTGTCCAAGGATTTCGACAAGTTGAGGGCATTGACTACAATGAAGTGTTTGCACCCGTGGCAAGAATGGAAGCAATCCGCATCTTCCTTGCCTATGCATCTTATATGAAGATTAAAGTTTATCAACTTGATGTGAAGAGTGCTTTCCTTCATGGTGAAATCAGAGAGACAGTGTACATCAGCCACCCGAGGGATTTGAGGATCCATATCATCAGGACAAAGTTTATAAACTCGACAAGGCTTTATATGTGCTTCATCAAGCTCCTAGAGCCTGGTATGAGAAACTCTTGACTCACCTTGTGAAACATGGTTTTCACATAGGTGTCATTGACTGTGCATTGTTCATAAAAGAAAAGGATGGAGATTTACTGCTTGTTCAAATCTATGTCGATGACATAATCTTCGGTTCCAAGAACGAAGATCTATGTAAAGAATTTGAAGTAGTAATGAAGCCTGAGTTGAGATGAGTGCCATGGGAGAGATGAAATTCTTTCTCGGGTTACAGGTGGATCAAACACCAAAAGGGATTTTCCTACATCAGACCAAGTATGTAGGAGATATCCTCAGTCGGTTGGACATGGAGAATGCTTCTGCAGCTAGGACTTCACTTGCTACAAACCATGATGTAGCACCCGACGAGAATGGTGATCTGGTCGATGCCACTATGTACCGAGGTATGATTGGATCTCTCATGTACCTCACCGCCTCAAGACTTGATATCATGTACGCGACATGCTTATGTTCAAGATATCAGGTAAAGCCAAAAGTTAACCATCTGATAGGGGTCAAGTGGATATTCCCGTATTGAAGGGTACACCAACTCTAGGGTCATGGTATCTCATGACGATGATTTTGAGCTTACAGCATATAGTGACTCGGATTACGGTGGCTGCAAGATGAACTACAAGTCTACATCAGCGGGATGTCAATTCTTTGGGAGGAGATTAGTGACATGGTAGTGTAAGAAGCTGAACTCGGTTGCTTTGTCAACCTATGAAGCATAATACGTTGTTGCTGCAAGTTGCTATTCACAAATCATTTGGATTCAACAGCAAATGCGGGACTACGGTGTGCATTTCTCATCCACTCCTATTTTTGTTGATAACTCTGCTGCAATTGCGGTAACTAAAAATCCGGTCCAACACCCTAAGACCAAACACATCGGTATAAAATATCACTTTATACGTGACTGCTTTGAAAAGAACTTAATCGGTGTGATTAAAATAAATACTGATTTTCAACACGCTGACCTCTATATAAAGTATTTTGACAAACCACGTTTTCTATATCTATTAGAGGTCAACGGAATTAAAAAGAAAAGTGATGTAATTCCCGATGATGATCATGTGTAGTCCGATGAGTCTTGTTCCTTTTTAATTATTTATTATCTGTATCTATTTGTTTAATCATTTTAATACATTAGTGTTATTCGGTCGCCTATTAAAATCCTAAAAAGCGTAAATCGGTTACGGTTTTAGAATTTTAGGGGGAGAATAGGTCAGTTAGTAACATTAACAAAAAAACAAAAAAAGGGGGAGAAGGAGAGGCTGGCTGATAGAAAGTAGATCGTATCTGTGATACCGATTCAATAACTTCGGAAAATGATAGTACACATGTACAAATCACTTGGGACTTTAAAAGATTAAATAAAATAAGATGCGAAGTTCAAAGTATAAGTCTGTGTAGTCTGAGCAATATAAAAGGAAAGATGATAGTAAAACTAGCTACTACTAAGGTAACATAAAGAAAGTAGACCTAGAGGTTGTTAGACCACAGATGATATGTTGGTAGATTTAACACAATAGACGATTAGACCTTATTGGTGATATCAAGAACAAACTAAGTTGTTCAACAAGCTGTGGGTTAACATCTTATCCCTGGTTAACACAATCAACAAATTCCAATAAGGGGTGACGAGCAGATTAAACGCCACAAATGTGTGCGTAAGACCAAAATATGAGCAAAAGCAATCAAACTAATAACTTATGTTGTTGGTGAGAACTGTGCATGAAGATGAAAAATGCTCAAACAAGAAGATAGGTTATATGTCTGTCTGCTGTGTGGTGGCACTAACCTGAGGATAAGCATAACCTATATATTCTAGACTTCTTTGTTGTTTGCCGCCTCTCTGCTATGTGGTGGCACTGACATGAGGCTTGGCTTCTCTCTGAAAGTTCTAAGAATAGTGTCTTCTTGAAAATTACCCTGAGACTGCTCAAAACTCTCCTGAGGAATGTTGATTACCATATAAGTGTGGGATCCACAAATGCTTGTTCAAATAATCAAACCCTAAACTATCACCAATCTGTGTCAAAAGTCTGTGTATGGATTTAAGAGGATCAGTATACTGACAATCATCATGGCTGCAATTCTTGAAAGTCCACATCAAGGTGGGATCTAATAGTACTAGTATGATTTCCTAAACTTGCTAATGACTCTAGATGAAAACAAGAATTGAGCATCATAAGGTGTTGATAACATGTCCCAAATGATTTGACTTGCCTGTATGATTCCAATTTGAATTGGTCCAATTATGGTCAAAAATAATTGAAGCTGCCTATTCCGGAACCGAATCCATTAGATTTCTATCTTAGGATTTACACCTCACACAAAAAGTCAAAACCAAGTTTAGTTTTGTATTTCAGTTTAAGCCTTTTATTTTTATTTCAATTTTATCAATTTAGTTTGTTAAACATCAGACTATGCCATGGAATTCAATAGGGGATTTAATCACTCAAAAAGGTCACGTCTGAGGTGACCACACGGGATTCAAATGTAAATAGGTCACGTCTGAGGTGATAAAGTGTTTTTAAAAGGATCACGTCTGAGGTGATCAAAAGTTTTCAAGATTAAAATGATCATGTCTGAGATGATCGAGTGCTTAAAACGTCTAATCAAAAGTTAAAAGGAATTAAGTGCAAAATGGTCATAAAGTCAAAACCATGAGTATGATCCAATCGCACGACTGGACCATGAGTATGGACCAGTCATACGATTGGCGGATACGAATGAGCCCATCGCACAATTAACCCAGACGTATGGGCCATGCATGCGATTGGACAATAAGCATGAATAAACTCACACGATTGAATCACAAAGTGAACCAAATCGCATGGATGAGAGTAACCGAATGACACAGTCACATGACTGATCTCTAGTCGCACGACTGAAGGTGACCGACTGTGCCAATCACACGACTGATCTTCAATCACCCGAATAAAATATGTGACTGGGCTTAGTCATACGACTGAAGTAAACCCAAATCGCCCCCAAATCGAGGGGGAGTCGGTGGCAGTCAATCATCACTCCCAAATCGCCCCCAAATCGCATGACTTAAATATACTCTACCAAATTTTCGTTTGATTGACCTTGAACCTTGTTTATTGCACTCTAACGATTTCCAGTTGAAATTCCAGTAATATGCGGTGTGATTCACTCATCTATCCCTTGATTCAGACCTTAACATGACAAAATTGAGCCCTAACAAGAACCGAAACTTAGTTTGTCTAGGAATTAATTAAACTAAGTATAGTGTAAAATTAAAGGTTGTTGGGTGCTATATCGGACATATGCGAGTCTAATGAGCCAAACTACGAAGTCTAACATTGAATTTTGCTCAAAATCGGAATTTGAATGTAATAGTAGTCTGTCATGCGAATGGGCAACCAGATGAACCTCTATCGCACGACTGAGATGAGCATATGGCTAAATCGCACGTCTGCCCCATGCGAATGAGCTCAGTCACGCAACTGGTTCAATCATATGGAATAGCATACGACTTACCCCAGTCGCATGCTCAGTCGTACGAAAGAGCCCAACCGCATAACCAATTCTCAGTCGCACAGCTCATTCGCACGACAGAACAGAAGATGTCTAGTTAAATGACTTAACTTGTTACACATTGACTTACACTAATGTTTATTTGTATTATGTCATAGATGACGAGTCGTTGGCCAATGAGCACTAAGCACAATATTTGTGCTCATCTAGATCTGACCTCGAGGAATGCTTCAGACTTCTGTGGCATTATTGAAGGATTCTGTGTGCCCAAGACACTTAGAATATGGATGGGTTAATACGTTATGATCCAAGTCGGGTTATACCCAATAACAAGCTTAGCAAACACCAATTTATATTTAATTGATGATATGATCATGCAATTAAATATTTACACCAATTTAGAAAATGGGTTTTCTAAATAAATTGCATATGAGATGGAACAAATTATAAGGATAATTTGTTGATGTGTTTATTGTTATTCTTGTCATTTAAAAGGGGTTTAAATAACACTAATAACACATGAGTGTACTTTAATTAAATTGTTTAATTAAAGAGCACATATGTCACACTTATAAATTGTGTCTAGAAAGTGACCTTTTATTGTGTGACATATGACTAGTGACAATGTTTTTATGTGTTACAAAAATTAAAGGGGGAAACTCTTTCAAATCCTCTCTTTTGGCCGCTCCCTTGTAATTTTTGATTGGACCACATTGTGTCTTGAAAACACACAAACATCACTAGCCTTACACTCAATTGATTCATTAATTCCATACATGCAATTTGAACAAAACACTCCTTCTTCTCCTCTCTCCTATTCACGGCAATTCCAGCAGAAACAAGAGGAGTTTTCAGCTTTGTTCTTGGTGTTATTTCTCCCTAACAAGAAGGGTTTTTGCTTCAGGCTTGGGATATAAACACTTGAGGAATTCTTGCTTGAAGTCTTGGTCGTTTTGGAGCATCATTCAACCTTTCCTTAGTCGTTTTTGCTGAAGAAAGGTAGTAATCACAGCTCTATGTAGCTGTAATTTTATGTGTAGTTTAGCATATGTTCATAGCTTGATCATTCACATATAATGATCCTTTTGATTTGGGTTTGTTTTCATCTTAAAACTTCACTAAGAACATGAAATTTTCAGCTTTAAAATCGGTATTAAAAGCTACATATCCGCTGCGTTTTCTAAAAGTTTAAGTGGTTAAACTTGCATTTTGTGTTCTAGTAAACCCGTCAATTATTACTTTTCTACGGAGATCAAGGATCTTCCGTGCCATCTCGACTCCTTGCACTCCCTATCGCTCAGTCCAACAAGCTTTCTGGTAAAGCGCTGCGGTGGACAGATCTTCAGAGCCCCATCGCATCAGGAGCTCAATATTTGGAGAGGCGATTGAGATCACTGAGGATGATCTTCGGACAGTTCTCGAGTTTGGCGATGATGCTGACTGTCCCACCCGATTACACCCCCTTACTGTTCGAGGATGTTTCATGAGAGATAAGTACTCTGGGGACATCAACGCCGGGGTGCTCAACAAGAGCAACCTGTGCCCCCAGTTCAAGTACCTCGCCCATGTGCTGCTGAAGTGTATAGCGTCTCGGAAGGGAGGGTTCGACGAGTTCTCAGATCAGATTCAGAACGCTTATGCAGTGTTGGTGCTGAACCACATGTTCAGCTTCTCCAAGATGATCTTCGCCTATCTGGTGGAGAACATTGAGGGGAAAGGGAAGGAGGGGTTCTGCATGTACCCTCGATTCATCCAGATGATTATCGATCAGAAACTATCGTCTCTGCCTATGGAAAAGGAGGACGTTGGAGTTCTTGAGGTAATGGACGACACCACACTAGGTCGTATGAAGGTTTATAGGGGGAAGCAGGTTAAGCCCCCTGTGAGGAGATTGTTCGGGCATCTGGCCCAGGAGGATTACATGGTGCCGGCTAGGCGTAAATGGCGCCACGCGGACAGTGATTTTGATGTTGAGCAACTGGTGCTCCCGGACGATGATTCCGATGATGATGACAACGGTGATGGTGGAGATGCTGGGCCCACTCAACCAAGGGCCCCCATAGCTGATATAGCATCTCTGGCACCCACCCAAGGGGAGACAGAGGCTGTAGGGTTCCATCAGGATTTCCAACCTGATGAGGAGGAGGAGTCGGATGAGGAGCCTCTGACTCGAATGGTGGCCAGCAAGGTTGTTGCCACCGAGCGAGGGCTCCGAGCGGTTGGTGAATGTGACATCCGTCACCTTAAGGTCCATCGAATGACATAATTAAGCATAGAATTATTTTAATTATTCTTCCTCTTCTTCATGAACTCCTGCTTTAAGGAGTCATGTTTGCTTTATTACCCTTGTGCCTGTACTTCCTCCGTGAACGTGTGCTAAGCATAAACCTTTTATAAATTTCATCACCATTACCACCAAATATATCATTTTTAATTATAACCATTGTCATTAATAAAACCATTTTAAGCTATCAATTACCATTAAACACGCTTTTAACCTTAATACAACAAACATTTTAAAGTCGTTTTCAACTAAAGCAAACTTTGAAACTCGGGGGCTAAGTGCAGGGACTAAAATTGATAGTTTTGCAAACCTGGGATGGGTATAAAAACCCCATTCCCAGCCATTTTCTTCATTCTCTCCATTTCTTCTTCATCATCTTCTTCTCCACTTCACATCTTCTTCTTAGCACCAAAAACGCCCCGTTTGGTCACATTTTCATCGCCTAGACTTCACCTACAACTTAGTCTACTCCATCCTTGCAGGTAGACGACCTTGGTTGTCCATTTCTTGCTCGTTTTACTGCTATCCATTTCTAGGGTTCCGGGTGTTCAGGTCAACTCGAACACAAGAGGTCGTGTGGGTGCGTGTGATGACTTTCTGCGTGTGCTTCTTGTTCGTGTGTGTTTGTTGTGTGATTCTGGAAGTCCTTGTTGTGTAAAACCCGTGCTTGGGGCAGCCGAAGGCTGCTCTGCACTTCAGCAGTTGCGAACCTGCAGTTCAGGCGATTGGGTCTGTCATGCGACTGAGCCGTGTGACTGGGTGAGTTGTGTGACTGAGTCATGCGACTGTGTCTTTTGGGCGACTGAATCGTGCGACTAGGGATGTCATGCGACTGAGTTGTGCGATCGAATGCATGTGTGTGCGATTGAGTCAATGCGGATGAGTGTGTGTGTGATTGAGTCAATGCGGGTGAATGAATGCATGCGACTGTGCGTGTATCGCACGACTGAAGGCCAATCGTACGAATGAAGGTTCAGTCGTACGAATGAAGCTGATTCGTACGAATGAATATTGATTCTTGCGTATGGAGGTTAAGTCATGCGATTGAGTATTGTGTGGTACGACTGAATGCCAGACGTACGAATGAAGATTCAATCGCGCCAATGAAGCTGATTTGTACGATTGAAGGTTGATTCGTATGAATGGAGCGTTGAGTCGAGCGTCTGGTCCTGTTGTGTGACTGATGCTGTTGAGTGTGAATTTCCTCTTGAACGTCTGATGATGATAAGGTAACATCAGTAAAAGTGTCATTGCTTGACCACAAAGATTAAAGTCAGCGCTATCAACATGCACATACTATTTCAATTGAAATCAACCAAACATTTTACAAGTATCCACAACCCATTTGGAACTACAAATACTCAACAAGTGCTATCTTTCATAACAATGAGATCTGTACACGGATGTCATAAGCAATGATGACTACTCTTAGTACTTGGATCTACATAAGATCTGATACGTGTGTCTGCTTGTGTGTGTGCTACCCACGACCTAACCGATACAACCGGAACCGACCAAACATTACTATACGCTTTATACACGTCATTAATGCTTAACAATAACTGTCAATAGGTGTTGACTGTTCATTGCATTCAACTGTGGGAATCTTGATCATTCATACTTACCACCTAACATGTGAGTTTCGTGGCCCCTTTTTAGGTTTATACAACTTTTCAATCATTTACAAACTTGGGGGAAAAGTATGCTCGTCCGTTTTCTATGCTGTACAACATACATACAATTCACATACTTGGAATCAACGTGCTACTGTTTTGTGGGTACTTATCTGATACATGCTTGAGTCTGCTTTGTGGTTCTTTCTTACAACCATTTAATTCCAGTGTGGGAACCGACAGATAGGTATTGGTAGTACTATTGGGTTGACACCCCCACCCTCGTGTTGGTATACTAGTTAGTACAAACAAAAGCCAGGAACGGGCCTTGGGTGAATATATTCCGACAAGATTCTTTGTGTACGTCGTTAGGTTTGGTTGTAAAGCTCTTGTCATGTGATTTTGCTTGCTTATAACTGTATGCACGGTATTCTGCAACAACTTTATACAGCATCATTACTTATTTACTTTTAAACCTACGAGCTCACCAACAATTTTGTTGACCATTTTGAGCATATCTTTTAGGTGATCATGCTAGCTGAGGTTCTAGGTGTGCTGCCTTAGTGGAGACCTAGGATGCATTTTCGGGCTAAACTTGTCATTTCGAAAACAATTTTGTATCTGTTTCAAACAACATTACACTTTGTAACTTGTTCCCGGGTTGTGGGAATTGCATACAATGTTATTATCTATGTTTATCTTATATCATATTTATGCTTATGGCTATGTTGTCGTGAATACTGACTAAACACGACACAAGTCCCCTTGTTGTCGGGTGTTGTCATGACACGCTTGTCATCATATTATTATTGCATCTCTATCGCTTACCATGTGTTATGACGATTCCCGTCTCGTTACATCCCCGTGTTTCCGCTCTTAGCGAGGGTGTGATAGTGAACGCCCTGGCGGGTCGGGAGAGGCTGATATTGATCCTACTTATGCTCCCGATCAGCCAAACAGTGTTCCAGGGGAAGCATCCACCTCGAGGGGATCGAGGAAGAAAAGGATGGCTCAACCCCATGGATTGAAGAAGAAGAAGAGAAGGACGATCTTCATAACCACCATAATTACTACCACCACTTCCACCACTCCACCTACTACCATCACTCCACCTACATCCACTCATCCATCTACTACCACCACTACTGCTATCCCATCTACCACATCAACTCCACCACCACCTTCATCTATACCACCCCCAATCTTCACCACTGCCACCACCACTACCACTAGCCACCATGTAGGACCATCGTCATACCCTTCCTACCCATCTGGATCCTCTCTACCTCCTAGTGGGGTAGAGGAACAGCTCTCGGCACTTAATCGTATAGTGCTGAAGTTGTTGGCTGCCGATGACGAGAAATTTGCTCAAATTCGACAGCTAGTAGACCTTACTGCTGCCCAAGCTATGTAGATATCTCAACAGGCATAGCAGATAGAGCAGTAGGCCCAGCAGATGGCTGCACAGAGCGTAGAGATGTCCCAACTCCGAGAGCACCATGCCCAATCAGAAAAACGGATAGAGGAGTTGGAGGCGACAAACAAGATCATTATGTTGCGGCTCAAGGGATCAAAGGATGAGCCCTTAAAGATCAAGGAAGGAGATGGAGACGATGATGATAATGACAGTGATGATGATGATGATGATGATGATGATGATGATGATGGTGATGACCAAGGAGATGATACTGATGTTGGTGATGATGAGGGTGATAATGATGTGGATGATGATGATGATGAGGATGCAACTACTGCGGGTGCCACATCTGCTGGTAAAAGGAGGAGCAAAAGGACTCAAGACCAAGGTGCCTCCACATCCGCCCCGTTAGCAGAGGAACATATGATCCAAGACAAGAGTAATACTTAGCTGTTTTTGTTATTTAAATTGTATGTATTTGAATCTTGTATCACATTAATGTAATGAATGCTTATATTTAATGTTGATATTTCTGTCTTGATTATTAACTAATGATTGTTGTGTTACATGTCTAAATCAAGCAGATCCAAATTTTCAGAGGGATGAACATGACGTTGCTCCCCTCCAACAGATCAAGACTCGGCTCACTATGATTCTTGATCTGCAGGGAATAGTCAGGAGATCGGTGATGTACACTCCTGAAGAAGGAGAGATCATTCACAATCTCACTGACGAGCAAATTGCTGAAATGTTCAAGCTTGATGAGATTGTCAAGGATGCTCCAACAGTCTAAGTTGAAAGTGACGATGAGCTCAATGATGTTTATGAGATTGAGATAGAAGATGTCACAGACCAACACTATCCAGAGTACACTGACATTGAAGGTAATGTTGTTCCTAATCTGGGCGACAACCTTGTCAGTGAAACTTTTGAAACTCTGGATAGAATGGATGAAGAGTTTGACAAGACTAAAGATAAGGCCCAAGCTTCGGATGCTGAAGTTAATATCAGAAAGGCTGAGTGGGACGCATGCTTTGAAGAGATTAGAGCCCAACGCAGTGCTTCAAAGTTGACTGTCTACACCAAGCTGTACAAAGTGAAGAAACATCATTAGGTGTCGGGAAAAATCATCACGTGGGCATATTTTGAAGATCTCAACGTTTATGAAGTTAAACGTAAGAAAGGGATCGAGTACTTCAGGTTCCCACACGACCTGAAGACTCTTCCTGGATTTGAGCTGAACCAGCTAGCGAAGCTGAAATTGCTATACGCCGATCCACGCAAGATGTCTGGTTGGTTTGAAGCAGCTCTTAAAAGAGAGTACCACACCAGATGTGTCAACTTCAAACCTCAACAGCCAACAAGGTATCTCAAACGGTCTGAGGTTGATCCCATTACTGGAAAACCGAAGATAGTGCTGAAGTGGAGTCCACCGCGAACAATGTCAAAGATCCCTCTACGGGAAATGCCACAAGACTTCACTCCTCACTTCAAATGGTGGTACTATGGATTGGAGGACAGAGAGGCAGTCATAGTCTTGAACAAGAATGGTGTAATGGAAACCATTAGGGTGTTTGACCTGATGTGGCTCACAAACTTGTCTGCAGATGATGTATACACATTATACAAGTGGCCACTGTTATATGACTCTCAAGATATTGTACAAGCTCTACAATTCCAGAACGTGATACGACTTTGCTTTGCTTTTGAGATACACGCAGGCGTCACAAGCGAAGAGAAGTACAAGAAGTATGAAGAGGTTATGAAGATGGTAAGACATTAGATGAAACTGGGTCCAAGGGGGAGTTTGTAGGTACATGTGTCCCTAGTTTCTGAACTTAATGTAATATGTCTTTAATGTCTTACACTTATGTAATACTTGGGTACTTAATGAAATGTAAATGTTTGGTTATGATTATAGTGTTTAATATTTCATTAATGAGTTGTTTAACGCATATTGAATTGATTATATAGGTTTGTGGGTGTTTGAACTAGTATAAATAATGTAATAATATTGAATACGTTCAAACTTAGTAAATGAAGTTCTCATGCGTCCGAATGGACCATGCGCTCCAACAATGGCCATGCATCCGAATGGCCATGCGACTAAATGTCCATGCGCCTAAATGGTTCATACGCCTCAGCAACTTCATACGAATGACTCAGTCGCACGACTGAACACTCAATCGTGCGAATGGATCAACCGCATGGCTCAATCACACGACTGAACCATACTAATGGTTCAGTCGCCCGAATGAGAAACCTAAACCTATAAATACCACCTAATTCGTGGAAAAACGTGAGCATTGAACACATTCCGACTCCAGACATACCCTAGCCGTCCAGAGACCTCTAAGATCATACTCCAAGTTCATAGATCGCAGTAGATCGATTTCTAATTGATTCTTAACGTTAGATTCAATTCATAATTGTTTCTACGTGCGTACTCACTGATTGAATTGCCAATCAAATAGGATTCCGCACTATTTGATTCGGTATACACGTTAGTCAGTTAGTATTTTGTTCAAGTACACGATCCTCTAACATAACACCTCCTTATCCCGCAGTACTTTGCCATATGTCTCGTCCTTCCAGAACGAAACAGACATTGGATCCCACTCTACATTCCCCGGTGTGCTCTCGTCCACACTTAACACACCTCCTCGACCCCACACCGGATGTGACCACACGTCGGTCATCCACCCGTGCACCTTTGTTGTTTGGAGCGGCTCCGCCACGTCCAATTCGCTTCCCTTTCCAATTCCGATCACCACCACCTTTCTTGCTGCCTTCAGCCACCACCACCATCCGCTCATCATACAATCTTCCTACTAGATCAACCGCCATCCTAAACGTGCTCGGTCGGGCAACTATCATGTGCCTCCGGACATCCGCCGGCAAGCCATGAATATACCTCTTGATCTTTCGTGATGTGGGTGTCACTTGGTTTGGCACCAGCCGTGCCATCTCAATAAACTTCGTGGTATATTTTTGATGTGTCATTGTTCCCACCTCCAGCTGCAGGAACTCTCTCTTAACTTTGTACATCTCTTAGTGAGGACAGAACTCCTCAATCACCAACCTTTTTAGTTCTGCCCACTTCATCCTTCCAATAACTCGACTACCCTCGGCTTGGACAATATTGTCCCACCAGCACAAAGCCGAGTCCACAAATGAGTGGGTGGCAAACTTCACTTTCTGATCTTCCCGGCACTCGCTGATGTCAAGAACAGCTTCCATCTCTCTCACCCACCGATGAGCAGTAGCAGTGTCGTTACCATCAAAATTAAGGGGCTTGTATCTTTGAAATGCCCTGTAGTTACAGCCTCGTACCACCTCTGGCGTAGGATCTTCCTCTTCTTCTTCATCTTCAGAGAAAACTGTCTCAGTCTCCGGTCTCTCCCGTCCTCCCGAGGACCTATTCCTCTCTCTTCTTTCTCCTTCTCTTACAGCCTTAATCACTTCAGTCACCACAAATGGTAAGATCGTCTGCATGACCTGATGCACCTCTTCCACAACAGCCTCCTTCACTAAGGCTCTCAGGTTAGCACTCTCATCTCACCCTCTGGATGAGGGGTCTTGGGTTCTTCATGAACCACTTTCTCGGCTCCAGGCTTTCTACTTGTGGCCCGTGGTTCAGCAACACGTCCAGCACGACCTCCACCACGTGAAGCCTTTGGTGATCCACCACCAGCCATCCTTTAACACACTATAAGACTCAAACACCAACACGGTCATTCAAGGGAATAGCTCGGTTTATGTCAAGTATAGTAAGTCCCTAATTACAGTGGCCAGTTGTGATTAGCCACTTACTTTACTCTTCATACCCCAAGCATTACCTATCCTAACTACATCAGTATCTAAATCTACTAACAATGCATAGAACAAATCACATAACATGTGCACATAATGTCGGTTAACATTAAGAAAATACCTGATGGCATGCAGCTACTCGGACTGGCATCCCTTCCCTTTCCGTCCCATTTTCAGTTTAAGTTTAGGTTTATTTTGAAAATTTACCCATTTCACTTAAACTTTGGCTCTGATACCAACTTGTAAGGCCCCATTCCCGGGACGCTTACAGCTGGTCAATCATCGCGCATAAAACTTAAATTACACTAACTTAATGAAAACACTGCAGCAGAATAATTAAAACAAACATTACATTTCATTATAAAATCTTTTGCAAATAAAACATCGTTATCACATTAAAAATACTTGTTGTATTACATCACAAAAGCATTATAAAAAATGAATGCCATCCAAAAAGAGTCAAGTAGTCACCCCGTGCCATCCTTAGAAACCTTTACTTGCCAACTGGAAACACATAAAAGTCAGCGTTGCTGAGTGAGTTCTAGTTTTAAATAAAACATACTTTACTTTCGTTTAAAACCATTCTTTCCTTTCTTTCAAACCATACTATACCATCGTACTTGATCACACATCGTACATACACATAGATAATAACATTATTATCTTCTTTATTGTTCAACACATTCTTTCTTTATCTATTTATCTCTTTCCGGATTAGTATCATCAGCTATACCCCAAACGTATACACAAAGCGGGTACCGGGCCGAAGATCATAAATGACTTCCATAATGCATAAAGCCTGGCACCAGCACCGGGGCAAGCGACAAAGATCCTAACTGTATACTACACCCGAAACGTATGCACAAAGCGGGTACTGGATCGAAGATCATAAATGACTTTCATAACGTACAAAGCCTGAACCAGCACCGGAGTGAGTAATCACTATAAAGCATGTACTATATCATTGGTCAGTCATAAAGACTGAACCCCTTTGTGTATTAACTGTTGGATTCTATATGCCCAAGACACGTAGAATATTGATACGGTTAGTACGTTATGATCCAAGTTGGGTTATACCCAATAACAAGCTTTGCAAACACAAACAATTATTTAATTGATGATATGATAATGCAATTAAATAATCACACCAAATTTAGAAAATAGGTTTTCTAAATATTGCATTTGTAGTGGAACAAATTATATGGATATTTTGTTGATGAATTTTATTATTTGTATTGTTATTTAAATTGGTTTAAGTAACATTAAATAATAAAATGAAAGAGTCATTTAAATTAAAAGGGGTTTAATTTAAATAATGTACATGACCTTTTAATGTGTGGTTTTTTTTTAAACTTTGGGTGGGAAAACCCCTTCTCGAAGGCTGAATTTCGGCCTCCCAATGGTCCAATAGGATCATTTTATTTTGTCTTGAAAACACACATTAGAAAGAGTGTGCAAGTGACCTTTTGACATACATCATTTCACACAAAAGAAAACTCCTTCTCTCCTCAAACTCTCTCGGCCAGCAGCATCATTTTGGAGGGTTTTTGGATTGATCTTGGTGTTCTTCTCCCTAGCAAGAAGGTGTTTGCTATAGTGCTTGGGGTATACAAGCTTGAGAGGACCTCCTTTTTGGTGCCTTGGTCGTTTTCTTGGTCCATATCATCCTCCATATCCGCCCTTTCGCTGTTGGAAGGTAGTTCATGGCAGCTTCTTTGTGGTTGTCCATATTGTATGTTTATGTGTTTCTATAGCTAGTTATATTCACATATAAAGATCCTTTGTTCCTGGGTTTGTTTTTAACTTTATAATATCAAAACAGAACTCGATTTTTCAGTTCATAAATTATGTTATAAAGTTCATTTCCGCTGCGTTTTCACAATGTTTGAATGGTTAAACTATGTTTATGTTCTAACAAACCCAACATTGGTATCAGAGCCGGTTATATGGATAGCTAGCTTGTTTTGTCCTTGAAAAAATCATTTTATGGGACTTTACAACCCTTTAGGGGCTGCTATATTCATGTATCATGAATCCCCAAACTTTCAAAGTTATATCGCACATGCTTGTGATTAAACTTTGAAAGACATGTATGTTGTATTGTTTGTTTGTTTGGACAAGATAAAACCCGAAATTTCAGTTTGTGTTAGCTGAAATTTTGTGGGTTTTAGTGGGGATTCATTGTTGTTTTGGATTATATGATTATTGTTCATTATGGTGCATAACCTAGCCCTTGACCTTGTGTTATTTGGATGATTGTAATGGTTGTATTTATTCATTCAATTGGGTTGTATAATCATTTATGTGTGCTTGGTTTAAAGTGTAATTTATTTATTATTGGGATGTAATAAATAGATTAGGTACTTTTCATTTTAATAGAAATCTTGTATTAGGATATAATATCTTGTAATATGAAGATGTACGCGTTAGAAGCACAAAGGAAAGACACAAGAAACATGGAGCATTTGGATGCGGTTTCAAGTGGGAGGTTCATGGAAGCCTTTTGTGTTATGTTTTGTCTCTTAGGAATGTCCTATGGACCACACTTGTGATGGCAAACAAGTGTGGCCACTTTAGATGCTATGGTTATGCACTAATATTTGTTTGATTATGGTGTTGTGGTTGATTGCTTATATATGATGTTGCTTAGCAATCCTTCAATGATCATAACAAACTATCTAAATGGGCCTTAATCATTAAAAGGTAATAAAAGGTTATTAATATTGTTTAATGATTTCAAAGATTAAAAGGTTTTAATCAATGTACCATAGGGTATCTTGTATTTGAAAGCATGCAAATATGAATGCATAGAGTTTTCTAAACTAGAATTATAAAATCTCAAAATATTTAAAAAATAAGATCAACACCGTCCTTTTACACAACACTTGAGTCACTCGGGACTCTTAGTGGGATAAAGGTCACCTAACCATTTTGAGAGAACTTGTGACTTGAGGTGAGAATGCCATATTCGTGGGATAAAGGTCACCTAACCGCTTATTTTAGCAAACTCACACGTGTGTGTAAGTAGGGTGTCTTGATTTGCAAACAATGTCAAATGTGTAACATCTTGTATTTTTGGTTAACTAATAGTTAATCTCGTTTATTCTGTAGGGACTATTAATGCCTTTTCATGAAACTTGTGGGTAGTTGTGTGATCTATTCTTAATCCTTTAATATAAAATATTATAGTTTATCTATTGTTTTGAACATAAGAATTATGGTAAATAATATTTTATAATAAAAATAATATCAACGTTAATAATAAAAATAATATTAATAATAATAACAACAATAAATGATAACTATAATAATAATAATTTATAAAAAAATCATTAAACTTAAAAATGTTAAAACTTAAAGTAATAAAGTTGAGGGGGTGTTTTTGCCATTTTAGAAACTTAATATGAGAGTTTTTACATAAAATGATAAATATTTGTAACTTGAGGGGCTATTTGTGTAATTTTCGAAAAAATCAAATTGTTTCCCTCGTAAAACCGGTGACCGACTCCGGCCACCGCCGGCCATTTCCCGTGAACTCCGGCAGCCCTAAAACCCCTTTAAAATGCCAATTTACGAACCTAAAACCGTTTCCAATCGATTCATGGGCATGATTCGACACTAGAGGTGTGTAATAATCGGGTTTAATCGAGTTAAAGCTTCGGTTTCAGGTTTGAAGTATTCCATTAAACTTGCTTTCAATCATCGGACCGTTTGTGCATTAAAGATCAATAATAACCAAATTAATTGAACCCACACAATCATTTAACCGTTTCTACTCGATTCCTATGTACAATTTCAGTCTAAACACCTGAAATCATCGCACATAGAACCCTATCCCATCGCGAAACTGAGGCGGACCGAACTCCAGTCTTCGAACGTTTAACTTCTAATTAGTTGAGGGCTTAGAACCGTGAGCATCACTCGAAGATTCACACAAGTTTAATTTGGTTTATATCAGCAATTGCACCTTGAATGGATTCAAGCCTCGATCGCAACTCGTCTGCAAGTGTTCTTGTCTGCATAAACATCGAATCAGGTAATTAATTGTGTCCGTAGACTCGTAATCACATGGGGAATCAAAGCCCCATGATCATTCGCGAAAACAATATCGTTTCGGTCTTTGATTTTGGGTTTGATCAATCTAGGGTTCTAAGGAAATTGGGGATTTCTGTGTTTATTGTATTTAGCTTTTTAAGGTGGATTTTTAAACGCGGCTGGATGCCTTGGTTCACTGGTTCCCCACTTACATCCCGAATTAGAGGTCCCGGGTTCGAACCCGCGACCTCCAATTCAATTGTTTTTGGCTTTTCAGCCTTTTAAAAAATGTATAAAATTCTCTAAAAATTATAAAAAGAGATTTTGTAAACTTCGGTTATTTTTAAAGCTATCCTACTATTTTTTTCTACAATTTACCACTTTAAAAACCTTAACAATTTTCTTATAAAATAAAATTTTAACAAAATTATTTTTATAAGAATAGACTTTATATAATATTGGTAAATCATGTAATTATTATTTAAATACTATACAATTAAGGATTAAATATGATAATTATAGAATTTATATATTTTATAATTAACCTTCACAATTGTTATAAAGGTTTTTAAAATTGGATACATGACATTTTCTTTTAGATTAAGCTTATATATGATATCTCTAACCAACGTCATTTAACACCGCAAAATACCAATTTGAAACCTTAGCCTCGTTTAACTATTAATTATTCTAAATTGTAACCTTGTAAATATATACTTGTTTTAGGTGCGTTGTGAAGGTCTACGTTGAACGTTGCTTGTTATTATTCTTAATAATCATCAAATATATATTATTTGGTCAAGTGAGTATTTCCATACCCCTTTTGCTTATTTTCACACTTTGGGGTGAAACATGTTAACATATTATCATTGCACTTGTAAACTTATTTGAGACTTGTAAACCTATGGCAATTCATCTTGTAAAGTTATGGTTAGTTGAACTTTTGTGGTTACCATGTTATGGCGTTATATGTACAATCATTAACTATTGCTAGCCCAGCGAAGTCATAGATCTATGGGTAAGACAAGCCTGCTTGGTTGATCCAAGTACACTTAGCTGATCGTATATACTTTTAACGTTTGAGACTTGTAAAACTTTTGTCGAGGTTTGATTGTTGCATTGTTCATGACATCCCTAATCACAATGTTCACTAACTTATGACTTGAAATGCCATCTTTTATATATGCTATGTATTAAAAACTGTGGAATGCTCACCAACATTATTGTTGACCTCTTTATTTTTAACATGTTTCAGGAAATGCCCAAGTTTGATTATCTACACATTGAAGCTAGCACATCTAGGATGGACCTAGATTAATAAATAAAATAGGATGAATTGTTACATTTTATGTTACGTTTTTATATCCTTTGAGACTTATGTTTGTAATGTGACAAATGAAATTATGTGAAGAATATATTTGGATTATTAATAGCGTTATGTGGCTATGAACTATCTTAACTCTCACTCCTCGACGTTTCCGCCGTCAAGGTTGGGGTGTGACAGATTGGTATCAGAGCCCATAACTATAGGGATCTAGGTTATTAGAAATGGTGACCTAGGCTATAGTATGCATGAACCTTATAGAATTATATTTCTATCTTGTAACTATATACTTTTCATGCTACATAATGCTATGCCTCTTATGTGCAATTTGATGCCTTAGCATAGGATTGCCTAAACATTGTTATTTGTCTCCCTAAACTTAACTTTGACCCTTTGACTCCCCCGAACATGAACTCTCTTAAACTTATTCTCGTCGACACGTGGAATCTTATGTTTATGTTATGAATTGATCTTTAGACGTTACGTCTAATCTGTATAAATCTCATCAAGGTTTTGATTCTATGAACCTAAGAAATATTGTGTGACACATAGACACCTGTATCCTGGTTCTCCTGGCAAAAGGCCCTCGGGCTAAGGCAAGCATATCGCATAAATCCTACGGGACTAGTTATGCTTACCTGGGGATTTCTGGGATGAGTGATAAACTATGGTCAACATACACAAGTTTCTAAGGTAAATGGGTCAATTCACCTTGACGTGTCAACGTTTTCAAATGGTAATGCGTTACCAAATGGAAACATCCCGTGTACCTTAAAAACTCTTAGCTTATCTTTGTTAAACTACTATCCCCTGTTATCCCCGCTCCTGTAACTAACTCATTTTGTATATCCAGCATGTCTCGTCACCATGGAAAGCGTGGAAGTTCCGACCGTAAGCTAGCTGCTATGATTGCCCAACAAATGGCGGTCGTTCTTCCGACTATGGTTGCTGAACTTAATAGCACACTAATGGCTAATAGCAACAACAATACCAATGGGAACAATAGTGGTGCTAATGGAGACAATAGCAACAATCAAAACGGGAATAATCAACACGGGAACAATCATAGTTGCACTTTCAAACACTTCAACTCGTGCAAACCCACTAGTTTTAGTGGAAAAGAAGGAGCCATGGGACTTCTCGAGTGGTTTAAAGGTATGGAGAACACATTTATTATTAGCGAGTGTCCTGATGAGCTCAAGGTTCGCTATGCCACAAGTGTTCTTCAACAACGAGCGCTAACTTGGTGGAATAGTTAAAAGAGAAACCGGGGAACTGAGGTTGCAATGGCGATGCCCTGGGAGGAATTCAAAGATATTATGATCCAAAAGTTCTGCCCAAGAAGCGAGTTACAAAAGCTGGAGGAGGAATTCTGGAACCTTAAACAAGATGGTGGGAATCACTTGGCTTATTCCACCCGACATCATGAGTTGAGTATGCTTCTACCACACATGGTGGACACCGTGCCCCGTAACATCGAGAAATTTATCAAGGGGGTGCCACCTCAAATTCAAGATGCTGTGGTGGGTAGTAGGCCCACAACTTTGGAGGAAACGATTACTATCACTGCACAGCTCACCGAGAATCATATAAGAGCTGGCACGATGTCGGCAAAGGGTTCCAAGGCTATGGTGAAGGTGACACCGAGGCAACAAAGGAGGTAAAGGCCGAGTCATCTTCTCAAAACAAGAAGCGTAAGTTCACCCCAACACGCAACTACGCTGTGACCGCCCCTAATGCTCCTCAAAAACAAATGGTGGTTGCGAATCAAGCTCCCATGGCTAAAGTTTATGCTGGTCCACATCCTATGTGTAACACGTGCAAGTACCATCATTCAAGCAACATTCCATGCCGAGTCTGCTCGCTGTGTGGAAAGTATGGTCATTTGGTGGCTACCTGTCTTCGTGCACCAAATAACACTGCCATGCTTACCAACCGAACCTGCTACAACTGTGGCGAGGCTGGCCATATTCGCCCTCAATGTCCTCGCAATGCGGGAACTGTGCCACCGGCTCATGGAAGGGCTTTCAACATCAACGCCAACCAAGCGCAAGCCAACAACGACGTGGTGAATGGTACGTCGTTAAATTTCTTCTAGTCCTTTTCTTGTCTTGCAAAATTTCCTATTTATGTTTATCATATCAATAATAGGTTGTTACCAAACAGGTACGTATCTTATAAATAATCTTTATGCATCTGTATTGTTTGATTCGGGTGCCGATAGGAGTTTCGTGTCCTTGGAATTCGAACCTATACTTTCTAAACCGCATACAAAACTGGAGAGAACTTTCACGGTCGAGGTCGCCGATGGAAAATCTATTGTCGTTGATGTCGTGATACGCGACTGCACCTTGAGCCTTAACGAACACAAGTTCTCCGTCGACCTTATTCCTATGCAATTGGGAAGCTTTGATGTTATCATTGGCATGGATTGGTTAGCCAAACACCGTGCGGAAATTCTATGTTTCGAGAAGTGTATCCGAATTCCGTTACCGACTGGAGATACTTTGAAGGTCTTTGGGGAGAAATCGTCCCAAAGACTCAAACTCATGTCTTGTATCAAGGCCATAAGTGCTTAAGTAAAAACTACATGGCTTTCATGGCATATGTAGTTAATACGAAAGCCAAGGGTAAGGAGTTGAAGGACATTCCTGTTGTGCGAGACTTTCCCGAAGTTTTTCCCGAAGATCTTAAAGGGTTACCTCCCGTGCGAGAAGTTGAGTTCAAGATTGATTTAATCCCTGGTGCAAACCCTGTGGCTAAATCGCCTTATCGTCTTGCCCCTTCTGAAATGCAAGAGCTCGCTAGTCAACTGCAAGAGTTGACCGATAAGGGTTTTATTCGCCCTAGTTCATCACCGTGGGGCGCACCTGTACTATTTGTGAAGAAGAAGGATGGGTCATTCCGTATGTGCATCGACTATCGGGAACTCAACAAGCTTACTATTAAAAACCGATACCCTCTTCCTCGAATCGATGACCTCTTCGACCAACTTCAAGGAGCAACTCAATTCTCGAAGATCGATCTACGTTCTGGGTATCATCAATTACGTGTTCATGATGATGACATTCCAAAGACCGCTTTCCGTACTCGATATGGACACTACGAGTTCATGGTCATGCCATTTGGCCTGACCAATGCGCCTGCGGTGTTCATGGATCTCATGAATCGAGTATGTAAATTGTATTTGGATAAATTCGTGATAGTGTTTATTGATGACATCCTTATTTATTCCAAGACAAAAATCGATCACGAGACACACTTGCGACAAGTACTTGGACTTTTGAAGAAGGAGCAATTATAAACCAAGCTTTCCAAGTGTGAGTTTTGGTTGGAAGAAGTTCAATTCCTAGGGCATGTGGTGAATAGCCAAGGAATTCACGTGGATCCTGCTAAAATTGAAGCTGTGAAGAATTGGTGTGTTCCCACAACCCCAACCGAGGTTCGTTGTTTTCTGGGTTTAGCGGGATATTACCGTAGGTTCATAGCAAATTTCTCGAAGATTGCTAAACCATTAACAGCGCTAACCCAAAAGAATCGACTTTTTGAATGGGGACCCGAGCAAGAAGAGGCTTTCGAGACATTGAAGCGCAAGTTGTGTAATGCTCCTATACTCACACTACCCGATGGAAACGACGACTTTACTGTATATTGTGATGCTTCTAATCAAGGTCTTGGTTGTGTTCTCATGCAACGAGGCAAAGTTATAGCATACGCGTCGAGACAATGAAGGTTCATGAAGTTAACTACACAACGCATGATCTTGAACTTGGTGCGGTGGTTTTTGCATTGAAGATTTGGCGACACTACTTATATGGGACGCAATGCATAGTCTACACCGATCATAAGAGTCTCCAACACGTGTTCAATCAAAAGGATCTCAACATGAGACAAAGACGTTGGATTGAGTTGATTAGTGACTACGACTGCGACATTCGCTATCATCCTGGAAAGGCGAATGTTGTAGCTGACGCACTAAGTCGCAAGGTCCACAACAAGACTGTCTCACTTCAAGAAATCCGAGATCGAAGGCAATGGTTTGATACGTTAGGAGAATTTGATACCGAGATTCACGTGGATGTCAACGAGGCTACTAACATGCTCCAAAACATAAGGATCGATAGTGACCTCGAGTTATGCATTCGCGAGGCTCAACAAGCGGCACTAACTAACGAAGGAAAAGATGAGGATTTGATGACTAACGTACGGTCACAATTGGAGACAAAACCGAACGGCATGTGGTATTTCTTGAATCGACTCTGGATCCCGAATCGCGACAACCTTCGGCACTTTATTATGAACGAAGCTCATCAAACCCGATACTCCGTTCATCCTGGCTCCGATAAGATGTACATGGACCTGCGTGGTCAATATTGGTGGCCTGGAATGAAGAAAGATATCGCGACTTATGTTTCCAAGTGCCTCACGTGCGCAAGGGTCAAAGCCGAACATCAACGACCAAGTGGTTTACTTGAGCAACCCGAAATCCCTATGTGGAAATGGGAACATATATCCATGGATTTCATAACCAAGTTACCTCGTACACCTCGTGGTCATGATAGTATTTGGGTCATCGTTGACCGTTTGACCAAGACAGCACATTTCATACCCATACGAGATACGTACAAAGTTTCAAGGCTAGCCCGAATCTATATTGATGAAATTGTGAGTCGTCATGGCGTGCCCTTACACATCATTTCCGATCGAGATGCCGTTTCACTTCGCACTTCTGGTCTTCCATGCAAGAACTCCTGGGAACTCAATTGGATTTAAGTACGGCTTACCATCCTCAAACCGATGGTCAAACCGAACGAACAATCCAAACCCTTGAATATCTGCTACGTCTTTGTGTCCTTTATTTTGGTGGTGATTGGGATACGCATTTACCGCTCGCGGATTTTCGTATAACAATAGTTATCACTCAAGTATTAAGATGGCACCATTCGAGGCGTTGTATGGTCGTAAATGTCGTTCTCCTATCTGTTGGACTGACATTGGGGAAAATCTTATCACTGGTCCGGAACTTATTCAGGAAACGACTGACAAAGTTTTCAAAATTCGAAATAACCTTGAAGTGGCTAGAAGTCGCCAAAAGAGTTATGCCGATAAAAGACGCAAACCATTGGAGTTTCAAGTCGACGACATGGTTCTTCTTAAAGTCTCTCCATGGAAGGGTGTTGTACGTTTTGGGAAGAAGGGTAAGTTAGCCCCACGCTTCGTAGGACCTTTCAAGATTTTGAAAAGAATTGGGAAAGTGGCTTACAAACTGGAGTTACCTGCTGCACTTAGCGGAGTTCATCCTGTCTTTCATGTTTCAAACCTGAGGAAGTGCTTGGCTGATGAAAACTTGCATGTTCCACTAGAGGAAATTCAAGTTGATGAGTCATTGCACTTTGTTGAGAAGCCTGTTGAGATTATGGATCGTACCCTGAAGAAGACCCGAACAACTACCACACCTATCATTAAAGTTCGTTGGGAAAACAAATGTGGACCTGAGTTCACTTGGGAACGCGAGGATCATATGAAGGAGAGATACCCGCATTTATTCTCTTAGCTTATTTCTAATTTCGGGACGAAATTCTTTTAAGTTGGGGAGACTGTAACATCTTGTATTTTTGGTTAACTAATAGTTAATCTCGTTTATTCTGTAGGGACTATTAATTTTCATGAAACTTGTGGGTAGTTGTGTGATCTATTCTTAATCCTTTAATATAAAATATTATAGTTTATCTATTGTTTTGAACATAAGAATTATGGTAAATAATATTTTATAATAAAAATAATATAACGTTAATAAAAAATAATATTAATAATAATAACAACAATAAATGATAACTATAATAATAATAATTTATAAAAAAATCATTAAACTTAAAAATGTTAAAACTTAAAGTAATAAAGTTGAGGGGGTGTTTTTGCCATTTTAGAAACTTAATATGAGAGTTTTTACATAAAATGATAAACATTTGTAACTTGAGGGGCTATTTGTGTAATTTTCGAAAAAATCAAATTGTTTCCCTCGTAAAACCGGTGACCGACTCCGGCCACCGCCGGCCATTTCCCGTGAACTCCGGCAGCCCTAAAACCCCTTTAAAATGCCAATTTACGAACCTAAAACCGTTTCCAATCGATTCATGGGCATGATTCGACACTAGAGGTGTGTAATAATCGGGTTTAATCGAGTTAAAGCTTCGGTTTCAGGTTTGAAGTATTCCATTAAACTTGCTTTCAATCATCGGACCGTTTGTGCATTAAAGATCAATAATAACCAAATTAATTGAACCACACAATCATTTAACCGTTTCTACTCGATTCCTATGTACAATTTCAGTCTAAAAACCTGAAATCATCGCACATAGAACCCTATCCCATCGCGAAACTGAGGCGGACCGAACTCCAGTCTTCGAACGTTTAACTTCTAATTAGTTGAGGGCTTAGAACCGTGAGCATCACTCGAAGATTCACACAAGTTTAATTTGGTTTATATCAGCAATTGCACCTTGAACGGATTCAAGCCTCAATCGCAACTCGTCTGCAAGTGTTCTTGTCTGCATAAACATCGAATCAGGTAATTAATTGTGTCCGTAGACTCGTAATCACATGGGGAATCAAAGCCCCATGATCATTCGCGAAAACAATATCGTTTCGGTCTTTGATTTTGGGTTTGATCAATCTAGGGTTCTAAGGAAATTGGGGATTTCTGTGTTTATTGTATTTAGCTTTTTAAGGTGGATTTTTAAACGCGGCTGGATGCCTTGGTTCACTGGTTCCCCACTTACATCCCGAATTAGAGGTCCCGGGTTCGAACCCGGCGACCTCCAATTCAATTTTTTTTGGCTTTTCAGCCTTTTAAAAAATGTATAAAATTCTCTAAAAATTATAAAAAGAGATTTTGTAAACTTTGGTTATTTTTAAAGCTATCCTACTATTTTTTTCTACAAATTTACCACTTTAAAAACCTTAACAATTTTCTTATAAAATAAAATTTTAACAAAGTTATTTTTATAAGAATAGACTTTATATAATATTGGTAAATCATGTAATTATTATTTAAATACTATACAATTAAGGATTAAATATGATAATTATAGAATTTATATATTTTATAATTAACCTTCACAAATTGTTATAAAGGTTTTTAAAATTGGATACATGACATTTTCTTTTAGATTAAGCTTATATATGATATCTCTAACCAACGTCATTTAACACCGCAAAATACCAATTTGAAACCTTAGCCTCGTTTAACTATTAATTATTCTAAATTGTAACCTTGTAAATATATACTTGTTTTAGGTGCGTTGTGAAGGTCTACGTTGAACGTTGCTTGTTATTATTCTTAATAATCATCAAATATATATTATTTGGTCAAGTGAGTATTTCCATACCCCTTTTGCTTATTTTCACACTTTGGGGTGAAACATGTTAACATATTATCATTGCACTTGTAAACTTATTTGAGACTTGTAAACCTATGGCAATTCATCTTGTAAAGTTGTGGTTAGTTGAACTTTTGTGGTTACCATGTTATGGCGTTATATGTACAATCATTAACTATTGCTAGCCCAGCGAAGTCATAGATCTATGGGTAAGACAAGCCTGCTTGGTTGATCCGAGTACACTTAGCTGATCGTATATACTTTTAACGTTTGAGACTTGTAAAATTTTGTCGAGTTTGATTGTTGCATTGTTAATGACATCCCTAATCACAATGTTCACTAACTTATGACTTGAAATGCCATCTTTTATATATGCTATGTATTAAAAACTGTGGAATGCTCACCAACATTATTGTTGACCTCTTTATTTTTAACATGTTTCAGGAAATGCCCAAGTTTGATTATCTACACATTGAAGCTAGCACATCTAGGGATGGACCTAGATTAATAAATAAAATAGGATGAATTGTTACATTTTATGTTACGTTTTTTATATCCTTTGAGACTTATGTTTGTAATGTGACAAATGAAATTTATGTGAAGAATATATTTGGATTATTACTAGCGTTATGTGGCTATGAACGATCTTAACTCTCACTCCTCGACGTTTCCGCCGTCAAGGTGGGGTGTGACAAAATGGATCACCTACGATGTGGTTTCCCAATGGTGTTGATGGGATTAACATGCCGACTTTACATATGATGTTCAATTCGATCCCATACCTCTAGAAGTTGCAAAAGGTTGCAATTGTCAATCGTTGACCACCTTATTAATTTAAATCGTGGGATAAAGGTCACCTAACCACTATTTAAATGTAATGTTAGGTTCTAGATTTTAATTTGAAAATGACCTTAAAAGATATTAATTATTAAATAACAATATCGAAAATACTAAAATTTATCTTTGTTAAAATTTTGTAGATGGCCACCAATAATAATGACAATCATGATAATTCATCCATGTCCGCCCGAGCGATTCTCCAAAAGGAACATCTAAATCATAACAATTTTATCGATTGGTATCAAAACTTGAGAAACGTTCTCAAGCAAGAAAAACGATCATATGTTTTAGACGACCCTATCCCTGATCAACCTAGTGAGGATGAAGAGGAGGCCTGTAATGATTGGATGAAGTACACTGAGGACTCTGTCCAAGTGTCTTGCCTTATGTTGGCAAGCATGACTCCGGATCTCTAGAAGGAGTATGAGAATCACGGAGCTTATGACATGATAACCCAACTGAAGGAAACATTCCAACAGCAAGCGAGGGTTGAGCGCTTAGAAACGGTTCGAGCACTCCATGCATGTCGTATGGACGACAACCAATCAGTTTCATCTTATGTACTTAAGATGAAAAGTCACATTGACCACCTCGAAAGGCTAAATTGTCCCGTCTCAAAGGAATTGGCCACGGATTTGATCCTCAATGGCCTTACCAAAAAGTTCGAGACGTTCGTGTTGAACTACAACATGAATGCTTGGGACAAAAGCATTGGTGAGCTTCACTCTATGCTCAAAACGGTCGAGGCGGCCATGGGTAAAAGGGTTTTACCCATTCTCACCATTAATGAAGGTGGGAACAAGAAGAGGCCTCATCCCACACCCAAGGCAAGAGTTGCCAAGGGTAAGGGACCCGTATGGGGAAAGGGGAAAGGGGTGGCAAGGGTGCCACCCAAAGCACAGGAGAAGAAGCAAAAGGTTGCTTCCAATGACCCATGCTTCAAGTGTGGGGAGAGTGGACATTGGCAAGAAATTGTCCTGTCCATCTCCAAGAGTTGAAAGCAAAGAGGGATGTCGGGCAGACCTCAGGTACCATATACATGATCCATATAAATGTAAACTTAATATCCTCTAACACATGGGTATTAGATACCGGATGTGAAACTCACATTGCAATTTGTTGCAGGGGTTCAAAAGAAGTAGCAACTTCAACAAAGGGGATGTTAGCCTCTACATAGGCAATGGGGATAAAGTTCAAGTTGAAGCCCGTGGTGACTACAGACTGGCTTAATATGGCAGGGGAAACAAACCATCATATGAGCACAACAAGGAAAGGAAATACATGGCATTACATCAAATACATGTCTCGGTTACAAAAGTTAACCCATTAAAAGATACATAGTTCAAATACCCAACGTATTCAAAAGATTTAATTGTTTAGCAAACATCCAAGAAAAGTCATTTCTAAAATTAAAGCCAATGTAATGCCATCAAGGTCTCGGTTCTAAGTCCTCTACTTGAAGTCCTTTAGGTCTTCAAGTTATCCATGCTAGATACCTGAAACATGCTCAAAAGAAATTTTGGGTCAACATAATGTTGGTGAGTTCAGTGTTTAAAGTTCAAAAAAATAGGAGGTTTTTAAAGATTGCACTTTAAAAGAATTAGTTCACTTTTATTATCAACATGATAGTATAGCGATTGTGGAGGTCACAATCAACCCTGCACTCAGCCCCGACTAGCCTCTTCAAGAGTAAAGTGTTGTCGGTTAACATTAGAGGATAGCTGAGCCTCATATACGTGCACCCTACCTGCTGAGGGGTACACCATAGTATCATACAAGTACCTGTTACATGCCGCAACGACCCCGCAGGATCTCATTGTGGTCCCCTTCCCTTAGGAAGGCACTGTGCGTGGGGGATACCCCAAGTAGATCTACCCATATAGACAAGCGATTCACCAAGAATTAATGATTGTGAAAAAGTATAAACAAGGCAGGTTCAATTAATCCACAACCTTCAAGCATCATAAGTTATAACACATAAAGATTAACAGTCAAAACAATCACATGTTCCATCCCCAAAACATTTAAAACAGAAAAAGGGGAAACACTAAACTCACCTTAGGTGTTTAAGCAAAATGAAACTTCGCGTGCCGAGAATGTCTCAAGTCTAGCACCCTAACATGAATATAGTAAGTGATAATCTACTTCTCTAAACTTATTTATGGTGCAACAAGTGTGTCAAAGGATTAGTTGTCGGGTTCGGCTTTGATTCGATTAGGGTTTGCGTAAAAAGTTTCCTTTTATGGAAAGTCAAGGTTTTTCATTTAATCAAGGATTTTAACACCATTTAGTTAAGAATATAGGGTAATTAAGTTGTTCAAGTGATTATAAGTCTCGTAAGAGGTGGTTATGAAGTTTGGCAAAATTTTATAGTTTAGCCCCTCATGTTTCAAAATTGACAGTTTCTACCCTCAAGTTTGATTTCTTGTATAAAATGACATTTATGACCAAAAATCAGGTTTTTTAAGTTAAATTGACTTATTATTAAGTAAGTGTACACAAATTTTAGATAATGGGTTCGGTTTAAAACCTATGTGTTTAACGTTCCCGATTACGGTGAAACTGAAGAGTTTTAACGGTTAAACAAAGGTCTCCATAAATCGGTGACTTAGATCAGTAGGTAAAACCTTAAGAAATTTTTATAAGTTTCTATTCCTTTTAATCACAAAAATTTTCCTTTAAAGGTTGAAAGACCCGTTTTTACGTTTAACCCGTTAAATCGCGTTTTTAACCGAATTTGACCATTTAAAAACTCGTTTGACCAACTTTTCTACTTATAAGTTATTTTCTCACTTAATCTTCTGGAATAACATGGTTTATAATTTTTAACCTTATACTCATTTTTCTTAGATTTTTCTCAAAAACGTCATTCGGTTGGTACCCGTTTTCACTTAAAAATCCATTTAAATTACCTTTTTACCACTAAACTTTCCCATTGATTCCAGAACCCTTTTATTAATCATTTTGAGCCTGAAATACTTTTAAGATGGTTAACATCCATGCTTTATTATTTTACCATTGTTTTACCATGTTTCGGTTCCCAAAAGTGACTATAAGGGGAGGGGGGGTCTAATCACAACATGTCCTTTATTCCAGAGATTAAACATTGTTAACACTCTTAATAATTATCAAAGCCTACTGAAATTTCAGTCCCAAAACATGGCCTAGTTGTTCTACACATCCATAGACTTCAAATATGTAGAAAATGTCATAACCGACCATAACACATGTGTAAATCATCTTAACTTGAGCTTAAACATTACCAACACTTTATTTAGCTTTATAAACAGATTATTAAGGTGTCCCAAAGTCATTCATGAGCAAGTTATGAGTCTTGGTTGAGAGGGTTTTTCAAACAAATGTTTAAAGGGTGTTGTTACATGTAGAAAGAAGGATTTTCAAGGTGTAATCCATGTAACAACCATGGGTTCAAGTTATGTAACCTTTTGTAACTTTTAAAACAGGTTCTTGAGAGTCCATTAAGCCATTAACATGCAGGTTACAAGTTTAGTTTACAAGAGTTGCAACATTCATAAGTTAGATGATGCAAAACACCCAAAAAGAGGGTTTTCATGGTGGAAATCGGTTTCCACCTCAAGAATGACTATCATATCATGTGATTTACCTTCAAGAATGTTGGGAACTCCTTAAGAACAAAGTGATGGTGAGAAGTTTCTGCTACAACTAGAAAAAGCAAGGTTTTTAGGTGAAAAATGAAGAAAACATGAGAAATGTCCAAAACCGACAACATGGAGCTTACACTTGATGTAACTCACAGTTTGGAAGGTGTTGATGGTCGTGGATGGCTAGAAACTCCTTGGACTTGGCTGTAGAACCTCGAACAAAGTCTGGAAAAGTCGGACAAAGTGCAGGTGTGTGTCCAAGACTCGCGAATGTGGCCACCTTCTTGCGGTTTGAGCTTGGCCGATGCTTGCTTGGTGTTGTGGTTCACGGTTTTGGAGCTGGAGTAGAGAGGATTTGAGAGAGTTTGAGTGTGTGTGTGTGTGTGTAATTCTCAGCTAAGAATTCGAACAAAGAGAGGAGAGGGAGAGGATTGAGAGAGGGTTGCATGAAATGGGATTGGAGAGTGAGGGTGGTGGTGTTTTAGTGGAGAAGGGAAGTGTGGATTGGGGAAGGTGGGGGCGGCCGAGATGCTCTCCAATGGGCAATTCTCCTTTAATTTTAATTGTTAAATAATAATGTGTAGTATTAATTTGTAGTATTGGGTAGTATTTTAGGTGCTAAGGTTTAGTTAATTGTTAAGTGTTATGCATGCACATGCATGTCTCTTAGCCGAAAATTACAAGTGTGTTTGTATACACACATTTTAATTGTTTTCACTAATAAATTGGTTTCAATTAGGGTTTTTAAATTCTAGCTAGGGTAGCTAATTAACATTCCCGGGCACTAGGTTCTAATTGGTAGAGACTCAATTTGACTAAATAGTCACAAAATCACATAGAATCATAAAAATGGAACAAATAGTAATAGATGACACTAAAATCACCAATAGGGTTAGATTGTTCTATTAATGGCATTTATAAGACGGATAGTGATGCAAGTAGATTAGGGTTAGAATTACAACCTGGAGGTCGGTTGTTACATAAAATGACCAAGGCACCTTTAGTGGCAAATCCGAAAGGGCAAAGGATTTATTAGGTATCATACATTCGAATGTATGTGGTCCTTTTAAACCTATGACAAGGTACAATGAAAGATACTTCATTACCTTTACTGATGACTATAGTCGATATGGGTATGTGTACTTGTTAAGACACAAAGATGAAGCTTTTGAAATGTTCAAGATCTTTCAAAATGAAGTACAAAATCAACTTAATAAGTCAATTAAAATTCTCCGCACCGATAGAGGAGGTGAATACCTGAATGATGCTTTTAGGGACCATCTTAGAAGTCGTGGTATTGTCTCACAACTATCTCCACCGGGAACACCACAACATAATGGCGTGTCCGAGCAGAGAAATCGAACTCTATTGGATATGGTTCGGTCTATGATGGCTAGAAGCTTATTACCTCTATCATTTTGGGGTTTTGCTCTGCTCTCTGCGGCCCGTATTTTGAATATGGCTCCAACCAAAAAAGTGGAAAGGAAACCTTATGAAATATGGCATGGAAGGGTTCCATTATTTTCATATTTGAAGGTGTGGGTGTGAGGCTTATGTGAAGACTCCCACCTCGAACAAGTTAGAAAGCCGTTCCATTAAGTGTATCTTTATTGATATCCAAGAGATTCTATGGGATATTGTTTCTATAATCCAATACAACAAAAGGAGTTTGTTGCCAAAAAGGGTGAGTTCTTGGAAACCAAGTTCCTTATGGAAGGAACTGGTAGTAGAACTATGGATCTTGAAGAGGATCAAGAACCGCAACCCGATACACATTTGGTTGACACTAGCACTCAACATGAGGATGTTGAAAGTGATCAAATAGTTGATCAATACACAGAAAACGTTTGCAGATCTGGTAGAACTAGTAATCCACCTGAAAGATATGGATTTTCCACTGATGGATGCTATGTGATAGATTCCGATGAACCAATCACATACCATGATGTGTTGTCCAAATCGGATTATGACAAAAGGCTTGAGGCCATGAACTTTGAGATGCAATCCATGTATGACAATCAAGTATGGAACTTGGTTATACCACCTCTTAACTCCAAAGTAGTTGGAAATAAGTGGGTTTTCAAGAAGAAAACCGATATGCATGGAAACTTGGATACTTATAAAGCTAGACTTGTAGCAAAGGGTTTCACTCAAACTCAAGGGGTTGACTATGATGAAACTTTCTCACCTGTTGCGATGCTAAAATCTATTAGGATATTGTTTGCCATAGCTGCTCATTATGATTATGAGATTTGGAAAATGGATGTCAAAACCGCTTTCCTAAATGGATATCTTGACGAAGATGTCTATATGGTTCAGCTTGAAGGTTTTGTCGATCCAAAACATCCTAACAAAGTATGCAAGTTAAAGAAATCAATCTATGGATTCAAAAAGCATCAAGAAGTTGGAATCACCATTTTGATGAAGAAGTAATTAATTTTGGATACATCAAGAACGCTGATGAAGCTTATGTATATAAGAAAGCTAGTGGGAGCATCATCACTTTCCTAGTATTGTATGTTGATGACATACTACTATTTGGAAATGACATTCCAACCTTGGAAGGTGTAAAAACCTGGCTTGGAATTTGTTTTTCCATCAAGGATCTTGGTGAGGCCGCCAATATTCTGGGAATAAAGATCTATAGGGATAGATCAAGGCGGTTGATTGGTTTAAATCAAAGTGCATACATTGATAAGATCTTGAAAAGGTTCAAGATGGAAAACTCTAAGAAAGGTACGGTACCTATTCAAAGAGGAACGATATTGAGTACGACTCAATGTCCAAGCTCAAACGATGAGCAAGATAAAATGAAGGCAATCCCATATGCATCTGCTATTGGATCCATCATGTATGCAATGATATGCACTCGGCTGGATGTTTCATGCGCCTTAAGCATGACAAGCCGATACTAGCAAAATCCTGGAAGCAGTCATTGGATGGTTGTTAAGAACATACTTAAGTACCTAAGGAGGACTAAAGATATGTTTCTAATCTATGGATCTGGTGATGAGGAAATCGTTGTAAAAGGTTACACGGATGCGAGTTTCCAAACCGACCGTGATGATTCATGATCACAATCGGGATACATTTTCATTCTGAATGAAGAAGTTGTCTCTTGGAATAGCTCTAAACAGGATGTGATGGCTTTATCAACTACAGAGTCTGAATACGTCGCCGCCTCATTAGCAGCTCAAGAAGCTGCATGGTTGAAGAAATTCATTGCCGATCTAGGGGTTGTCCCTTCCATTCAGGACCCCCTAGAGATCTTTTATGATAATGAGGGTGCGATTGCTCAAATCAAGGAACCTCATGCTCATCAAAAGACTAGGCACATTGGCCGGAGAATCAACTACATACGAGATGAAGTTGAGAAAGGAAAGATATGTATTCGCAAAGTTCAAACAGATCAAAATATTGTGGATCCTCTTACGAAGCTCCTAGAAAAGGCAAAGCATGAAGGTCATACCTGTGCCATGGGACGTCAATATTCTAGTGATTGGATTTGATCTGTAATTTCGTATTTGAATATTTGGAACTCCCTTACTACTTGAATAAAATTATTTGGTCATAATATTTCAATGAATGTTCCAATTTAGCATGTTTAATCCATGGGTAAATTGTTTACTCTAAATGTCCGTAGTCATTCATACTTGTGGGAACAAGTATGAGGGTAAGATTATTATGAATTTGGATTGGTGGATATTCATAAGGAATGAATATAGAGCAATTAGTTGCTACCAAAGTTCATAGATATTTATGGGATTCAAATATTGGACTGACCCGCATCTCAAATTTTACTACATGGAATCTTCTAGATTGATCATAAGTAAATTTGAGTAAAAGCGAATATCATTTGGTATCCTCAGACCTGAGATACATATTGGGTTTTGATATTCACCAAGTGTTATACCTTGAGCTAGTTCTTAACTACCCTGAAATAATGGACAGTACGTAAGGCTATGTTCAGGCGTGACACGAGGTGTTTGTGAGAAACGTATGTAGTCAAGATGGAATTTGTTCCTCTTATTCGTTGAGAGCAAGATGTCTAAGGCCTGATTAAGTTAAATCAACAAGGAATGATCATTCTGTGTCCTTGGATTTAACATGACATCTGTAATAAAAGGATAAATGATTAATGCACCTAAATCATTTCAAGTAGGATACTTGAATGGGATGATGTTATTGAATGGCTATAAGTCATGCATATTAAGGGTAGTAAACTGTTGTTAGGCGGTATTTACTGCTTGCATCAATTTCTATGAATCTTGTGCAAGTGGGAGATTGTTGGATTCTATATGCCCAAGACACATAGAATATTGATGCAGTTAGTACGTTATGATCCAAGTCGGGTTATACCCAATAACAAGCTTTGCAAACACAAACAATTATTTAATTGATGATATGATCATGCAATTAAATAATCACACCAAATTTAGAAAATAGGTTTTCTAAATATTGCATTTGTAGTGGAACAAATTATAAGGATATTTTGTTGATGAATTTTATTATTTGTATTGTTATTTAAATGGTTTAAGTAACATTAAATAATAAAATGAAAGAGTCATTTAGATTAAAAGGGGTTTAATTTAAATAAAGTACATGACCTTTTAATGTGTGTTTTTTTTAAGCTTTGGGTGGGAAAACCCCTTCTAGAAGGCTGAATTTCGATCTCCCAATGGTCCAATGGGATCATTTTATTTTGTCTTGAAAACACACATTAGAAAGAGTGTGAAAGTGACATTTTGACATACATCATTTCACACAAAATAAAACTCCTTCTCTCCTCAAACTCTGCATCATTTTAGAGGGTTTTTGGATTGATCTTGGTGTTCTTCTCCCTAGCAAGAAGGTGTTTGCTATAGTGCTTGGGGTATACAAGCTTGAGAGGACCTCCTTTTTGGTGCCTTGGTCGTTTTCTTGGTCCATATTATCCTTCATATCCGCCCTTTCGCTGCTGGAAGGTAGTTCATGGCAGCTTCTTTATGGTTGTCCATATTGTATGTTTATATGTTTCTATAGCTAGTTATATTCACGTATAAAGATCCTTTGTTCCTGGGTTTGTTTGTAACTTTATAATATCAAAATAGAACTCGATTTTTCAGTTCATAAATTATGTTATAAAATTCATTTCCGTTGCGTTTTCACAATGTTTAAATGGTTAAACTATGTTTATGTTCTAACAAACCCAACATTAACTAATTTATATCTATAAAGTCTAATAAGATAAAGTTTTTAAAACCGCATCCTCTTGTAAACCATTAATTTGACACATCCCGGCTAAATCTTGACCCATTTTACTCTTTCATGCGGACAATACCTGGTGTCCTCATCCTCTTTTCTTCTTTCACACAGAAAACCCTAGATCCAAAATAGCTCTTCCATCTTCGCTGCTACGTTCTAACCAGGTATTCATTTTAAACCTGATCATCGTTATAAGAAATGCTTTTCTTTCTATTCTTTTTCATATTCATACTGTTGTTCTTCATACGTTTGTTTAGTTGTTGTTTGATTTCATCTTAACCATGGTGATTGTTTTTATAAACCTAAAATTACAATGTTTTCGATTACGTTTTGTTTTTATCTGTGTTCTTAACCCTAACTACTGATATAATAAACCTTAGTTTGTAGTAACAATCAGGTAAACCTTTTGTGTTTTCTATTGTATATCAATACTAATCATGTGTTCCCCATATATTCTTTATATAGTTTAATTTGAACCAACGATTGGAAGATACAACTAAACGAATTAGCAACCTTGATGTTTCAAATGTTAGCAAGAGAAAGTCACTGGTAAAAAAGCCATAGCAGGTAACATGTTTTAAACTATGTACAGTTTTTATAAGTTTTAGTGTGCATTTGATTATATATAATATATATATATATATATTATATATTATATATATAATATATATATATATGTATATATATATATATATATTATATATCTATATTATATATATATATATATATTATATATTATATATATATATATATATATATATACACATACATACATTGTATTTCTTCATGTTTGCATACTTTGAGAGTATCTAAAGTTGGATTTGGAACTGAAATATATGCCAGAGAAAATTGTTCCTGATAGTGAAAGATTGATTGATGATTTTCTATTCATCTGTTTGTTTAAAAGAAATTATTTTCTTCCCTATATGCCTACTTTGGAAATTCATGAGGTCTTGAATGCCTTTCCTTTTTACTAGTTCATTTCAAGAATATTTGCGTGTTGTTAATTTTGAATTGTGATTAATTATCTATGTCAGGGTGTTATCGATCTGTTAACTAAGGAGTTTAAGAATACGGGTGGTTATCTCGTCGATGTTCAAAGGGTTAGTGTGGATTTTATATGAATTTTGTTTTCTACCATCATGTGTCATCAAATTCTAGGCAACAACTAGCTTTTATTATAAGAGATTCTAACTAAGCTATGATATGGGTTGGAGCTTTAGACATATGTACTCTCTAAGATTACAACTTATGATTGGTCTTTCACTTGCAGGGTGTGCTCTGTGCTCTTGATGTTAACGAGGACCTCAACGATGGAATCATGGGTAAGATGAATAACCAAAAGGTATGACAAATGGCATTACATTGTTAAGTACATGTTGGACCCTGAAAGGATCATACATGCCAATTCAAGTGGTGGATGGTTGCTCTGCTAGAATCCCTCATGTCCAAGAACAAATGCGGATCAAGACAAGTATCTGCTGAATAAGAAGAAAAATACAAGTGTTGGTCATCCGCATTGTCAATGCGGATGACAAGTTAATAAATGCGGATATACATTTGTTCATCCGCATTGACCAATGCGGATTACCAAAGAAATGCGGACAAGTGTTTTGTTCATCCGCATTTACCAATGCGGATGACCAAACTTCAATGCGGTTGAAGAAATGCTGATGAAGTCAACTCATCCGCATTTGTCAATGCGGATGATCAACAGCCAATGCTGATGAAGACTTAGACTAGCTTTAGTAAGGGTAGTTTAGTCTTTTGTAATGGCAACGTGTCTGCCTATAAATAGAATAGTATACCTCATACATGGGGTAACTTTTGTCTGTAATTTTGATTTGATTCTTAGTTCCTAGAATGTTCTGTTTGCATTGAATGTTCTTGTAATCAATCAATCAAAGTATTCAATATATACAAACATATTTATGAGTATCATGTGTATTCAATGTTCATTGATTGTCTGATTCCGCCTCTCAATCTTTGACTCAATCACTATATTCGGTCCTTATTGATTCACATCAACTGAGATTGTCATTCTCAAATCTTATCCAGTCAATTGGTATCAGAGCCACGGCTCTCAGTTCTTACTCAGATCTGCACAGATCTGGTCTGAACCCGATAGATCTGGTGATTGAGTAGCTGAACGGAGTATTTATACATCTCTAATCAGTTTACACACTGAATACTACCTGAAATACTCATCAACAGCCCCTCATTCAACCAATCAGTCGAACACAGAACATCATACAGACTACAAGTCCGACAACCTACAACAATACAAAGACACTCCTGATTACAGACATCATAGTCATCAGATCTGAATCTACTGGACGTTTTTAATGATTATTGGACTAAACCCACTGAATAGGCTTAAAAACTCACTAATCCATACTAAAAATCAACTGATAAAATGGATTCTCACAGTTATTCAGAACTTGGGCATACCCCAAAACCACCAATGCTAAAACATAAATCTGAGTTCAAACAATGGAAAATAAGATTTATGAATTATATTACAGGTGTAGATCCTAACTACTGGATTTCGATATGTAAAGGTCCCCACATCCCAATAACACTGTCAGCTGATCAGGCAGCTCTCTACAGAACAACCAGGATTCCCATTGAAGATCTTACTCTAGATGATGACGATTATAAGAAGATCAAGATTGACCTTAAAGCATATTCCATCCTCACTCAAGCACTTAAGATGGATGTGCTTAAAAGGCTGGAGAAGTATGGAACTGCAAAAGCAGTTTGGGATGCTTTGCAAATTATGTGTGAAGGAAGTAGTGAGGTTGCTGAAATCAACCGAGACAAACTGATAAATAAGTATGAAACCTTCCATCATTTCAAAGGGGAATCAATTTCTAAACAATTGCACAGATTCGTGCAGTTAGTAAATGATTTGGAGATAATGGGAGTGACTTACAAATCAAAAGACCTCAACAAGAAAATGTTACATAGTCTTCCAGAGCATTGGAAACAAAACGTAACAATGCTGAAAAATACTCTTGATTTGGAGAGTACCACTCTTGACATAATGATTGCAAAAATTGAAGCACTGGAACTTGATGAAAGAAGCAGGAATCTTGGAGGACCAAAAGTTGTTGAAGCTTATAAGTTTCCATCTGAAACTCATTCTGTTGAGAATGCCTTCATCACTGAAGAGGATGACTTTCTGTCATCTGGAGATCAACATAAAACCACTGGATTCTTTGCAGCACACTCAATTAACAGACCATCAGCATTAGCATCAACATCAACCAATCAATCAACAGGATTCTCTTCTGTCTCTACCAACCCTACTGATGATCAAAAAATAGAAGAACAGAAGGCTACATATAATGCCTTTGTAGCAAGTTTTGAGGCATATTTGGGAGGAAGACTGACTTCTGCACATCTAATCCAAGAAGATCTGGAGGAAATGGATCTAGATGATGTAGAAGAGATGGATTTACAATGGCAAATGGCTATGATTGCCATGAGAGCTAAAAAGTTTTTCAGGAAAGGCAAAAAACTCAGCCTGAATGAAAATACTAAGCTCGGATACGATAAATCCAAAGTCAAATGCTTCAATTGTGGAAGGTCGGGCACTTCTCTAGAGAATGTAATGCTCCAAGAAGAAACAACAATACTCCACGAAATTCTCAGAGTCAGTCATCATATCAACCGTCTTCAAGCATTCCCTCCCTCAATCATCAGCAACAATATCATCATCAACAACAACAATCTTCTCAAGCTCAACCTCAACTGGCCAATCAAGCTTTTGGGAGCAACCAACCTTCAGCAAATGCACTTGTGATCAGACAAGACGGAGTGTGTGACTGGAGCATGTATGCTGAGGAGGTCAAGCCACAATTCCAAAACCATGCACTGATGGCACACATTAATGATGGACCATCCCCCATGCCATCTGAGGTAAAATCCAATCTTTGTTCTGATAAGTGCATAAATGAACTTCAAGGTTATAGAGAGCATAACCACAAATTGGCTGAGAAAATAAAAGAGGAGAAAGTAAAGTCAGAGATGATGAAGAGAGAAATAAAAAGTTTTGAAATTAAAATTAAATCTCTCATCTCTGACATAGAAAAACTTCATGGTGAGAAGTATTCTCTTGTAGCTGAGAATGAGCTATTATCTGAAAAATTAGCTCAATCTAAAGCTGACCAAGCCCTTACTGAAATGAAACTTGAAATGTTTCAACAATCTTCAGTAAAGCTGCAAGAGATGTTGGATTCTCAAAAGGATCCAAAGGACATGTCAGGGATTGGGTATAATTCATGTCCTCCACCATACAATGACAACTATACTGTCATGCCTAAATCTGTCAAACTCAAAAATCAAACTGAACCTAACACTATTAAAACCCACACGATTGTAAAACAAATCACAAATCCTCAAAATGAACCAAGTGTTTACATTGAAACTAGTGAGGATAAAATCAAGTTAGGTCACCCAATAAAAATAAAAGAGTGTTCAGACAAGACAGTAAGTGTTGTCAAACCAGTCAGCCCCATTAAAGCTATTGTTCCATTCATAAAATTCATACCTGCTATAGCTAATGGAAAAAGAAGTTTGTGCAAAAGATTAAACCCTCTGCTGAAAGCAGTTCTGATAATGAGATCAATACTCATCAAAATTCAAGCATATCATATGAAAGTTCATTAAAAGGAAATAACAAAAAATCTCTGAGTTCAAAATCACACAGTCAACCTGATCCTCAAACATCAAAATCAAGAAATGGAGTAGGATTTGACATATGCAATAAAGATCATGTTGAACAGTTTGAGAAAGAGCAACAGAAAAGGATGAGGAAACGAAAACAGCCTCAAAAGACAATCAAATTCAGTGCAGTAAAGCAAACTGCCCAAAAGGCTGAATTTGATTCTTCTTCCAGCAAAAAGAATGATACTAAGTTGAAAAAGGGAAAATCAACTGAGTCAAGACCAGTAAAATCTGAGAAAATTAACAAGCATATGTATTGTGACATATGTGATATGTTTAACCACAAAACAGAGGAGTGCTTTTTCAATCAATATTGCTCCATCTATGACATGAACAATCATTCAACAAAAACATGTTATTTCAACAAATATTGTTCAGTCTGTGACTTAAACAATCACAATACAAATGACTGTTATTACAAGCAATCGAGAGTGAGAATTCCTCAAAACAAGCCTATCTCACCAACATCATCTGACAAAACAACTGTTAAGAGT
Source organism: Flaveria trinervia (assembly GCA_025506515.1). Lineage (NCBI taxonomy): Eukaryota > Viridiplantae > Streptophyta > Magnoliopsida > Asterales > Asteraceae > Flaveria > Flaveria trinervia. The sequence goes on along the minus strand of JACCIX010001097.1, from coordinate 28,569 downwards.
CACATTTATAATAACAAATCAATGACGTATAAACCAACAAAGGATGAAAATATGAAAGACTCAGGTAAAAATCAAAGAAACAAATATATCAATAACAAACAAAAATTTGATTTTTCCAACTCAAAGTCAACAGTTGATAATAAAAAACAAGTCAATTTTCTCAAACAAAACAGAGATCAACGATTTCATAATTTTTCTGATTTCTCAAATGATGGTGATGAAATAGCTCATTCATATTCTCACAGAAAATCTCAAAGACCACCTCTAATTAGGTCACAGGTTAGAGGAAAACTTCAAGAGGTCACAATTATGCATAGAAACGGGAAACCCAAGACCGTGGTGGCTTGGGTTCCATATTCTAACTAGTTCTTTTTGTGCTTGCGGGGTCATCCATATAGGTCTAATAGCCTATGGTATGTGGACAGCGGATGCTCCCGACACATGACTGGAGATCGTTCCCTCCTTCATGATTTCAAGCAAATTAAAGGAACATCTGTGGCATTTGGAGGAGATTCACAAGGTGGTAGGATTACAGGAGAAGGATCTGTGACAAACGGGATGCTCAGCTTTGATAAAGTGAATTATTGTGAACAGCTCAATTTCAATCTTCTAAGCGTGTCTCAGATCTGCGACAAGAGATATTCGACTCACTTTACCGACACCCATTGTTATATTCTAAAGTCAGGATTTCATATCCCTGAAGAATGGGTTGTATGAAAGACTCCAAGAAAGAATAATACTTATGTCTTAAACCTTAATTCTACTGCACTAACAGAAGAAACATGTCTCTTATCAAAAGCATCATTTGATGAATCACAGCTTTGGCACCGACGTTTGGGGCACACAAATTTCAAAAACATGAACAGATTAGTAAAAGGAAACCATGTCATTGGATTGCCTCAAAAAGAATTTCATTTTATTGATCACTGTTCAGCATGCCTCAAAGGAAAACAACATAAATCTTCACATAAACTAAAACTTGTGAACTCAAACAATACTCCATTGAAACTACTTCATATGGATCTCTTTGGCCCAACACATGTCATGAGTATGGGAAAGAAACAGTATTGTTTGGTTATCATTGATGACTTTTCACGATTCACATGGGTTTTCTTCCTACTTCATAAAAATGAAGCATCCTCAATAATCAAAGAGTTTATCACTAAAATTGAGAACCAACTTGACTATAAGGTCAAAAGCATAAGAAGTGATAATGGGACGGAATTTAAAAATGAAGACATGAGCTCATTTTGCACAATTAAAGGCATAGCTCATCAATTTAGTGCGGCTAGAGTCTGAGTGATCCTGATCATCTCATGAAGAAAGGGATGGCCATTATCCTGATAATGTCAGTTAATATCTGAAGTATTCAAGTGTTTTGGTAGCATCAGCCTAGGGGAGTTTGTAAGGATTAAATGTAAAGGCTGATGCAACCCAAACACCCAAAGTCTCTCCTGCATGCATGCACAAGTGTACTGAAGCAGAATGCTTCGGAAGTTTCACACCAGCAACAGAAAACATTTTAAGTGTGAAATCTTCCGAAGCCAAGACCAATATCTTCTGAAGCTAAAGATGAAGTCTTCCGAAGCTTCAAATACAAAGTCTTCCGAAGCCCACACTAGAAGACAGATTTCTTCCGAAGACTTTTAGAGCACATGCTTTATCTGATGTACCTTTCACCATAAAGCTAGCGCTGTAACTCTGTAAAGTCACCAACTTTCATAAGTTGCTGAAAAGGTCCATGCTTTTGGTAACTGTAAATTGAGGTTTTGAGTCTGTAACTTTCTACTTTATGTACTTTATCCTTTTTGTAATATATTAGGATATGAGCTATGGCATGTCATAGTCACTGGTCAAAAGGAAATCTGCCTTTTGACTCTACATTTGATTTTGTTTGTTGTTTAGTCAATTGTATCTAGCTGGCCTTCAAAGTATGGCTGGCTGTAGGATGTAGTATATGTATCTCAAGTACTTGTAACTTTTTAATATGCTTTGTAACATTTGTAATAGAACTTGAGAAAGTAATATACTACAATCTTGAAAACCAACTTCTTGTGTGTTTTGCTCTCTTGTTCTGTCTCATACTTACTTGTATTCTTAGCATCTTTACTTAAAGGTTAACCAGTTCTCTATTTGATCTTTTAAGTATTCTTAAGCAACTCTCCTTATTGGGTTTTTGTGTTGTAATAGCATACCATTCAACGGTCCTGCATTATGTGTAACACTCGGAAATTTTTAAAGAAAAGAAAAGAAGAGTAAAAAGAAAAAAACAGTAAAATAACCCAGTTAAGAGGTTAAAGTTGTGCAAGAGGCAAACTTTAATATTATATATTTAAAAAGTGGGCATGGTCGCCCACACCTTCTACTCTATCATTTCATCGGCTTTTTAAGAGAGAGACAGAGTTTCTCTCAATTTTAGAGAGAATAAGAAGATTGGTTTAAGGTGTTAGGTGTCAAATCCAGAAAATAAAAATTTATAATGTGAACCTACCATTACACACACTAAGAATAGTATGAGCGGAAGTAGGTTCGTGTTCTCAGTGATACGTGTCGGTTATTTTATACCAAAAAAATTTTAGCGCAATTACTTTGATTGATTATAGGCTAAGGAAGGTGGGGGTTTAACTAAAAACTAAAACTAAAAGTAAAATGCAAAAAGTAAAAAAAAAATCTAGTGAGTTGACACGGACATGTCAAAACTGTTAAGAAAATTCCACGCGGTCGTGTTAAGGTTCTGCCGGAAAAAAGTAAATTGACATTTTTTTATTTTCTAAATATGAAAAATAAAATTTTGAAGACTTTAATTAATTATGAAATAAATTCAAATATGAAGACAAATTCCAACACTAAGATAATTTCTTGACTCGATTTGACTTACAATCATTAATGATTACGGTGCAATGACAATTTTCAATTAATGATTTGTATCGATACTAGACATCATGCCGTTCGGATGTCCACTTTATCTAATGTCCAATCAATCGCAGTTCATTGATTAGAGCTAACCCGCTACTCTAAGCTCATGCCGTTTGGATCTTACCGTGCGGGTTGCAACGATAGAAGTATCGATTATAATTAAATACACACGCCGTTTGGTATGCTTAACTAGATTGTGTGATTCTATAATGAGAATGAATTCATAGACAAACTCAAACCGTTAATTGTTCCTTATATCAAAAATCAAAATTTGATTAGGGTTTTAATTCTTGAAGAACTTTATTAGAGAAATTAATAAAGTGACCAATTTTATTAACAATCTAATATATGCCGGATTAGACACGGGTTTAAGATCAAGAATCAAACAAACAAACCATTAAAATAAAACATCTCATAATTGTTTAACATGAGTTCAAACCAAAATCACAGAAATTAAACCTTAATGTTGAAATGAAAAGTGCCTTAGCCGGAAATGGCGGCTACGTTAATCAACTACAAAAAAAACTTACGATTTAAATACTAAAATATATTAAATGTCTTCAAAATAAGAAGATTACCACATCCACTTTGTTGCTCCTCGATGGATGCCTCGGTGGTGCTCCAAACTTTACAAAAATTTTCTTCTTGATCTCTTTCTTCAACCTCCACAAAGACCCCCCTTTTAATTAATATGAAACCATATTTGTACTCCTCTTTTGCTTCAACAAACTCCTCTTCTTTTTAGGGTTTTAAATTTAGATGTTTTATAAGCAATTAAGAGTTTCCAAACTTGATGATATTTCCGTTTTAACCTCCTCTCTTTTTTTCCAGTAATTTAATTAACCTTCGAAACCAAAAATATAACAAAGTAGATTCAATCCCACAAAAACTACTATTTTATAAAATAATTATAAAATGCATGCAACTAATACAAAATATATGCTGAAATATACTCTAAATTACTAAAAATTATGACTAAAAATGTAACTAACACAAGGTGAGTTTTTCTTTTGTTTTGATCGGTTTCAACTGGGTTTTCAGCCTTTGGACCGAGCCTTATGTGTTTGTGTGTGTTCGGTTGTGTGTTTTTGATGTTTTTAGATGTTTGAACTCCAAGTGCCTTTGAGTTTGGAGGCGTTTTGCTCAAGGTTATTGTAGGTGAGTTCTAGATCACCGGTTTTACTATTTTAAACTTGTTATGGGCTGAAAATGTATGTAACTAACTTTTTATAACGTTCGGTATGTGAACTGAAAGCTTGTTCTTATGTTTATGCTAGTGTATGTATGTTTAGGTATGCTTAGTCTACGTTTCATACTTATATGCCTATTTTAGGTGTTTAGAATGTTAGAATAAGTAAGAGCATGATAGAATGATGATTTCGGTCTGAAAATAGTGTAAGTCGAACATAACTATTGCCCATGCGCCCAATATAGTGCTCATGCGCCTTGGATTTTATCATGCATCTAAGTGTCTGACCCATACGCCTGCATAGTGCCCATGTACCCAAAGGTTCCTCATACGCCTTAGTTTCCCCCATGCGCCCAACTGCCATGCATCTAAGTTGCCCATGCGCTTAGTTTCCCCCATGCGCCTAGTTTCCCCCATGCGCCTAAGTTTCCCACACGTCTAAGTTGCCCATGCGCCTAAGTAAAGTTTATGCGCCCGTATAGTGTTCATACACCCAAATAGTGCCCATGCGCCTAAATGCCTTAGAAATATTTTTGAAATTTTGAGAGAATGGAATTTAGAGGTTAAGACCTGGGATGTTTTAGTGGTTATGTTTTCTAATGTTATGCATGTTATGGGATGTTTTCTTTATGTTTCTTATTACGTATTATTACGTGGTTTTATGTGATGTGTTAATGCTATTGTACGTAAATATGATCTTAATGAAATGAAAGATTAAAGATAATGCAAAGTGAAACTAAATGAATAAATGAATGAAAGTTTTGCAAGCGAAATGTAAGCAGGTTCACAACTCATTGAGGGTTGTTTGCTCAACTGTGTATGTATATAACGTGCGATCTTGGCTGACCCTTAAGGGTTCAAACACAGGGGAGCCGGTCTTTGTGACTACTCTATATGAAACGGGATCCTTGTCACTTAACCTCGAAATAAGGTGGCTTTGTGCCTAAAGAGGGGGTTTAGCATATGATTGATCTGAATGAAAGTGAAAGATAATGAAAAAGTACGAAATGAGCGAATACGTATGATAATGAAAGATAATAATGATATTACCTTGATATATGTATGATGAGTGGTTATGTACGAAAGTAAATAAAATATTTTAATCGAATGGAAAGTATTTTATTTATAAAACTAGAACTCACTCGTTAACGCTGACGTTTATGCATTTTCAATTGGTAGATTATTTGTTGCTAAGGGTGGCACGATGATGAAGCTACTTGAGAAATAAAAACTTGCATCCATTTTATGCAAAAATGATATTTTTTGTTTTTTAATGCAACTAAACATCATTTTGTAACTTTGAACAACGATGTATTATTTGACAAAAGTAATTATTAATGCATGAAGTGGTTTTTGTTAAATTATTTCCTTGCAATGTTTTTGTTAGTCCAATGAATTGTAACGTGTTTTAAATATTATGCGTTATGAACTTTTGACTATAAACGTTCCGGGAACAAGACCTTACATTATGTCTTACACAAATGTCTTGATTGCAAATTGGTTTGGTGTCATTATTTATTTCTTGAGCGAAAAACCCCGACACTTGCTTTCCCCTTTGGAAAGAAAAAAAAAGATTGAACACCATGTAGGTATGCATTATATCATGGTAAAATTAGAAGGAGAGTACCTAATGCCGACTACAATTACACTATGGAATCACTATAAACATCAATTTGCAACTAGATGACAATCAAAGTATATGCATTGTCTACAAATTTATATTCTACAACTTATTAGCTTTTCAAGTGATAATATATGTGTAGAAATTTTTTGAATATGTAAATCGACCTCTTTTTCCTTTTTTTTATATTTTTAATACTTTTTAATAAAATTTCAAAATTATACTAAGAGTTATCTTGTATATATGTGACTAATTTTCTTAAATGCAACAACGTTGGTTTTTATTTATTAGTATATGCTCACTATACTTTATATTAACAAATTCTTTATATTATATCTTGTTTTTTTATAATTATTCACAATTCATTAATTTTCTTATTTAACACTCTATCTCTTCGTATATATAAATCTATTATAGTGTACTATCAATTTAATATATGATTATACAACATTTGAAATTATTTAAAAATATGAAATTTGATTGATTGATATAGAATTCAAACATTAATTTAATTTAATTTGAATGTAAAGATAGAATAGATAATACAAAGGTTTTTTTTTAAATAATGATTTTATGAGGGGGATATGAAAAGCTTTTAAACCAATTTTTTTGGAAGGGGGAGGGTGTTGTTATGACAAGTAAGAAATGAAGATATGTATCGCCCTACATTAATGAAAATAAGCATATCTCGTTAATTCACTATACTCTCATATATTCTCATAACAAACAATAACATATTGAATAAGTCGACGGAAAAATAATATTAATACTTATCTTAAAGTGCAACTTACTTGCGACGGTAAACTTTTAGTTGGTTATTATTTGGCACTTTATTTTGAAGACTTCACTTTTTGAATCCCACTTAGTTATTAGTATTACAAAATGAAGTAATAAGTGCTGATATTAATATTATTAAAACCGATTACAGTATTCACTTTTATGTTTTTTATGACCTAAGACGATAATGACCAAACCCATAACACCTAGTTTTTGCCACGTAGGGTGAGGGCAAAAACTAGTTACGTATGAAATGTAATGTTTTAACATTTTTGTGATGATTTTTACCGGATGTCATATCATTCTAATATTATTGTCTATAAGTTTTAAAATGAACTAATTAAGTAAATTAAATTAACAGATACAAAGTATAGATTCAGGTTATGACTTTTCAGATTTAACCATCACAATACTAAACCCTTCCCTTGTTATTTGTTAATATAAGTAATTAACGATGACATGAAAAGCATATGGATCAAGTTAACAACAAAATAAATAAGACATCAATTTACCTTAAAGGAGACAACCTGTCTAGTAAAAGTACATATGGCGGTGGATTTGATGCATTGATTTAATTGGTCAAATAAATTAATTATAAGGTGCTATCACTTGCTCCTTCAAGTAACGTCAACACCTAAAACAAAATGAAAACCATGAAACGGTCTTTTTTGTCTTATCTGTTGTCTGTTTTTGGTGGGAAAATTCATCCAACAGTTGGATTTCATGACAACCATGAACAATGACATGGTCAACATTGGTATCATCAATTCTTGTTTGTTTTTTCATTCTGCTTTTGCATGGTATGTTAAATAAGTTCGAACTTTACAAGATAGGAAGAGTGAGGGTCTGTGGGTATGCCAGATGTTGCCATTTTCTGTCTAAGTTTCTCTGCAAGAAGATATTGTTGTTCGAGTTTGGAGAAATGGATCGAAGGATTCGGTTATGGATGATGATTGTTTGCTGTCAAGTTATGGTAATCGCTGCAGTGACGGACCCAAATGATCGTAAGTTGTAATGGTCCTTGAGTTTTTTTTTTTTTTTTTTTGCTGTGTACATTAGTTTATAGCCACAATCTGTTGATATGTTGTTTTGGTTTATACTTGTAGTTGCTGTGTTAAATGCTATTAAGTCTAGATGGCAGAATCTACCTCCTGATTGGAAGGGTTTGGATCCATGTGGAAGTAATTGGGAAGGGATCAACTGTACCGACTCGCGTGTAACCACCTTGTAAGTTGTTAGGGTCAGTTGTTCTTTGCGTTTACTCGTCTGGTTTGGGTTCTTTTTGAAATCGCGATATTTGACCTCGTGATTACAGAGTACTGGCAGGCATGGGTGTTGAAACTACTGACATTGGAGATATTCCATCACTTTCCATGTTGCAATATTTGTAAGTTTTACATTCTCATTTCAAACTTTACTTTAGTATTTATTTTTAGTTGATTATATAAAATGATCTGATGCTTGTAGAGATCTTTCCAACAACAAAGGGATTAAAGCCATTCTTCCTCCATCTATTCAGAATCTGAAGAATCTAACCACATTGTAAGAATTTCATTTTGTGTCTTAAATGCAGTGAACTTGTTTTTACTTATTAGTCAAACCATTTTTCTATTTTTTTTGTTTTTAATAAAGTAGCTATATGTATGTAGAATCCTGGTTGGTTGCAGTTTTAGGGGTCCAATTCCTGATTCAATAGGATCCCTCAAGCAGCTAGTCTTTTTGTAAGTATTCCTAATCCTTGTGTATTTTACATAATATAACAGTGGATTTACGGGCATGCCATGTGTAGTAATACGAAGCATCAATAACATATTGAAAGTCATCACTTGATTGTTGACGAAAATGAATACATCACCTTACTTGCACCTTCTAAAACTTGATGAGTGATGTTAATTAATTCATACAACACCATAAATCATTATTCTTTGATTTGAACTATTTTTCTACTAATAGTAGTTCATTAATCATAATTAGCATGTTAATTACTTCTATAATATTCTGGAAAGCAGATGAGGGGATTTCTTTTTTAGTAAAAACAAACCCAACCTGTCCCTTTTCCATGTGTACAAAAACTAACCCATCTCAACTTAATATCATTTTAGTTCATTACCAAATCTGCCATCCCCTAGTTTTACTACTATATTTCTAACACATTCATGATTTTATGTTATTTGTTGCAGGGGTCTCAATAATAACAGCTTTATTGGACCTATCCCGCCATCCATTGGTAATTTAACTAATCTTTCATGGTTGGATTTAAGTGATAACCAGCTTTCAGGACCCATTCCCATCTCTAATGAAATAGCACCTGGCCTTGACAATCTAGTGAAAGCAAAACACTTGTATGTCCCATATCTAATATATATCGCATTTATGAGTGCACCAATTTTTGAAGTGATTGTTCTCATGCATGTGGTCATGATGCAGCCATTTGGCAAATAATCAGTTATCTGGTCCCATTTCATTTCAACTTTTCAGCTCCAGAATGAGCCTAATACATTTGTAAGTGTCGCATTAGCTTTACTTAGTTGACATGGATATATTTGCACACGATTTTGTTTTGATGTGCATGCTTGTTTGTTAACAGTATAATTAACAACAATCAATTAAATGGAACAATTCCTTCCTCGATAGGAACCGTGCAGACTCTTGAGGTGGTGTAAGTATCAATGATTATTAATTCTTGAATTTGTGGAAAACCATTATGTTTCTTTCTTTTTTATGTCACAGACGCCTGGACTCGAATTTGTTGAGGGGGGTGGTGCCTCAGAGGCTAACAAACCTCGAAGGTGTTATTGAGCTGTAAGTGATAACTGATAAGAGAAAAGACAACCATGTATATTTGGGGCTGACATTAATTGGCATATTCATTCTTTTTCAGATACTTATCAAACAATAAGCTGACTGGACCTGTTCCAGATCTCTCAGGAATGAACTCACTCTTTTATGTGTAAGTTAGTTTAAATTTCTCAAATTTGGTACGTTCAATCCTCTTACTAATCATCTTATGTTATGGTTTGCAGGGACATGAGCAATAATAGTTTTGATAAGTCTGATATTCCTACATGGTTCACACTTCCATCGTTGACCACATTGTAATCATATATCTCTCTTTCTACGTGATCCACTAGATAAGCTTTAGTTTAGCTAGTTCCGCATTGTAGATAACTTGCATACAGATTTTTCTTTAGAGGTGGCAATTTCGATTCATTTACTTACAAAGGGATCAATTTGGTTGTGTTTATATCAAAACGGTCAAATCTTAACCTCTAAGGCAGAATGGGTCAAATGGGTCTAAAGTCACCTAAACAAGAGATTATCTATTTTGGCTTGTTACCCAATCCGCCAGATTACATTCTCTAAAGTGCTTAAAAGTTGGTCGCTTTCTGTTCTATTAAATTATATAGAGTTATGTAATATGTCAATAGGTTGATTATAGCTTTTTCATTATTTGAATCCACAGAAACATTGACATAAACTCTTGTATTAGATGCATTCTTTATTTCTTGTGGATTTGAGCCACCAATACTCTTTATTAAACCGATTGTCGGTATAAATTTGTTAATGATGTTTTGTGTTTGTTATGTGATCTAAAAGACTAATTTCTAAATCCTTACGCATTTCCTAATCTTGTGCTGACAGATTGATGGAGAAGACGGAACTCGAAGGAGAAATCCCATCAGATATCTTCCAACCTCAGTTGGAGAGATTGTGAGTATAAGCTGTATTCATAAACTAGTTGTAACATAGAATTTTATGTTTGTTGTTTCAAAATAATCATATTGAACAAGACTAATATGTCATGTATCACAATTAAGATCGTGTAAGATTCTAAAAGAATATTGCAAAAATACTTGTAGGGAGATTAATTTGATTTTAACGAACATGATATTATGCCTTTAGGTGACAGTCTAATATGTCTGTGTTCTTGTTCTCTTCTTATTTTTGTTGAGTGATTACATGAAATAAAATTTTATGAAAATTATGAAATATGTAGGAAGCTAGCAACCACCCATTATACAGTGGTAACTGGTAAGTTAGATGGTTATGGAAGTTAGTTAGTTGTATCAACCATCCTAAATACTAGCTACATTTATTGTTACATTTTGTAATTTAAAATTACACTTTGGTTACAATATGCTCTTTATTTTCTCTTTAAATTATATTAGATTAGTATATAACAATGTTATCTGTTGACAGGGTGCTGAGCAACAATCGTCTTAACGGAACCCTGGATGTTGGCAACATCTATAGAAGTGACTTGACTGTTGATCTCTCAAACAATTTCATCACTAACTTCACACAAAATTCTGGATATAATTTGAGCTTAAAGTGAGATTTTATTTCTCTGTTATCATATTCTATTTGGTTTCTCCTTTCTACTTCCCATCCTATTAATTCTCATGACTATCTGAAGCATAAGAATTTTAAAGAGGTGGCTATTTTGACCCATTTACTCATGAACACACAGATTTGAGTGTTTTTTAATCCCGAAAGGGTCACACAAAAATATAATATAAATGGAATGTGTCTAATAGGCTGGACGGTTTGAGAGGCGTCCAAGTTGCTTTTTCTAATTTATACGATCTCCTCTCCTCTGTATCACTTATGTAACAATATACTTTTTCTACTCATATATAACACATTAACTATCGATAAAAAGAGTTAAAATGGACAGAAAGAGGTTTCCAGATCAGCCCAACCGGTTACCTAACTACTCGACAGGTCCATATGTTAGCTAATGATAGTAGCATTACAAATATGTTTGACAAACTTATGAAAGTATGTTTCTGCTACTGTGCAGTCTTGACAATAATCCAATTTGTGAAAGCGGAGCAACAGGAAGATATTGCGCAGCTGGAAATCCCAATCCACCACATGGTTTACCATCAAATAGATGTCCACCTATGCGCTGCGGTTCGAATAAAGTGCTTAGTCCAAACTGTAAATGCACAAATCCATACACAGGAACCTTATTCTTTTTCTCTTATTCCTTCTCAAACTTGGATAATACAACCTACTACACAACTCTACATGATGCTTTGATGTCAGCCTTTGAGTCCAATCAGCTTCCGGTGGACTCAATTTCGATATCTAATGCTACTCTCAATGAACACAAATACCTTCAATATAAACTGCACATCTTTCCCTCCGATCAAGATTACTTTAGCCGATCAGCAGTCTCTTCAATCGGGACTGTAATCAACCGCCAACTCTTTTCTATCCCTTTTTATGGACCCTTGTTCTTTCTTGATGACAGCTATTGTTGCTTTCCAGGTACTTATTCAATTTAAACATACAAAAGAAATATATAAACTTTATTCAGTCACTATAGCAATTTGTTTGTTTTTTGAACTTGTGTATCCACAGAGAAAAAATCATCAAAGCATGGGATCATCATTGGGGTTGCTGTTGGTGGTTTTGTGATCTTGTTGCTTATAGCCTCAGTGATAACTTATGCAATCTACAAGAGAAGACAAGCAGCAAAAGCAACACAGAATAATCCTTTTGGTAAGATGAATTGGAATATAGACATAATATTATAGAGGTGGAAGTTTCTACTCATAAATTTCAAAACGGGTCGATTTTGGTTATGGCTTATCCATAACAGGTTAGTTACAAGAGTTAAGTTAAAAAGGGAACGGGTCAAATGGTTTAAAGTCGTCAGAAGTGTACTTTTAGTGCTTATAGCCTCTCCTATGTATATATATTATTATTTTTAAAAGCAGAGTAGTATGGCATAACGTATAGCTTTTGTCATCACGTTTAACGCATCACCTATTGATAAAATAATGAACACAATGGCAAAAAAAGGTTTGCAGGTCATTCCAAACCGACAAGATTCTTTTCGAGTTGTTCTTAGAGCAACCAGTTTTGACACCTTACCAACCAGCCCAATTTTCCACCTCCAGGAAATTATCATCTTTTTTTTACAACAAACTCTTGTTCTTGGATCTGTAAATCTTTTGATAATGCAGCATCTTGGGGTTCTTATGGCGGTGAAGTGGGTGGTGTTCCTCAACTAAAAGGAACACGATGGTGTTCATTTGAAGAACTCAGAAGATGCACCAACAATTTTTCAGAAGCAAATATGATTGGATCTGGGGGCTATGGGAAGGTATCTTATAATAACATACTTATGTTAGATTTTAATTCTGTGCCAATAAGTACGTTTGTTAGTGCTCTTACCGTTGGTTTTATACCCAAGATCATACTCGAACTCTTGCATTTCATTACTTGCAATACACACATATAAATAGACTAAGAAAACATGCAAACATGGGTTAGTGACTTAGTGTTCCCATAAAATAGACCCACTTGTGAGAGTTATGATTTGGAATGAAATACAAGATAAGTACATATGAAATGATAAGATACTAAGTAGGTCTATCATCCCCCCTCAAGCGAAACGGTGGAGGACCAAGCCGAAGCATGTTACGAAAGAACTCAAATTGCCGGCGAGGTAAACTCTTGGTGAAAATGTCCGCCACTTGAAGCTTGGTAGAAACAACCGAGTGTACAACTTTCCAGAGGTGACTAGTTCACGGACAAAATGATAATCCAAATCAATATGCTTAGCTCGTTTGTGAGAGACCGGATTTTGAGTTAGAAACAAAGCACTTTTGTTGTCACATAATATTGTAGGCCGAGTTGGAGGAAGCGCATGCAACTCAGTACGGAGATGTGTAATCCACACAATTTCGGCAGCTGTGTTAGCAATGGCTCGGTATTCAGACTCACAACTAGAGCGAGCTACAGTTGGTTGCTTCTTAGCACTCCAGGACACAAGATTTCCCCCAAGAAATATAGAGTAACCATAGGTAGAACGTCGGGTCCCCAAACAACGTGCCCAGTCAGCATCGGAATACCCAACAATAGAGGTTTGAGTGGGTTTGGAAAAGGTTAATCCAAATGCCAACGTGCCCTTGACATAGCGCAAAATACGTTAACACATTTGAAGTGCGTTTGTGTGGGAGCTTGCAAGAACTGGCTTACTTGATTCACTGCATAAGAGATGTCAGGACGAGTGATTGTGAGATATTGGCGAGCCCCAACAAGAGACCGTAGAGCATTGGATCACTGAAAGGTTCCCCATCTTTGGTTAAGGACTCATTTGGAGCAAGCGGAGTAGGAACCGATTTACAGTCCAAAAGACCTGCCCTGTCCAGAACCTCATGAGCATACTTAGACTGACCCAAGAACAGTCCTGTCGGTGTGCTAACAACCTCCAATCCAAGAAAATAATTCAAGCTACCAAGATCTTTAATGGCAAACTCATTGTGCAAAGTAGCAATGAATGATTGAAGAGCGTTTGTATCGTTCCCAGTGAGAATGAGATCATCCACATAAACTAATAGATACATTAGCGTGGAGTCACGGTTGAGCACAAACAAAGATGGATCGGCACGACTACAGGTGAAGCCGTGTTGTAGTAAGAATGTGCTTAAGCGATGAACCATGCGCGGGGAGCTTGTTTGAGCCCATAAAGAGCTTTGTTGAGCCGACACACATGATTGGGAAACATAGAGTTGACATGTCCCGGTGGTTGTTCCATATAGATAGTTTCGTGCAAGTTCCCATGTAGAAAGGCATTATTTACATCTAGTTGGTGAAGCTTCCAGTTATTAAGGACAGCTAATGATAAAACTACCCAAATGGTAGAAGCCTTTACAACCGGACTAAAAGTGTGGGAATAGTCCATACCGAGTATTTGACCGAACCCTTGAGCTACCAAACGAGCTTTGTGGCGATCAATAGAGCCATCCGAGTGATACTTGGTTCGGAACAGCCACTTTGAACCCACAACATTATGAGACTTTGGGCGGGGAACTAATGTCCAAGTATTATTCTTATGGAGGGCAGTGATTTCTTTATTCATGGCATCAACCCAATGTGGATGCTTGGCAGCAGATTTGTAACCACGTGGCTCGGAGCTTGCAAAGAGTGCTGAAATTAAGGCATGATCCTGAATATGCACAAGGTTGGTTTGATGCTTGGGTTTAAAGATCCCTGCCTTGGATCGAGTGATCATGTGATGAACCACCGGAGGAGGTTGATTGGTACTAGACCCAACAACGGTTGGATTTAACACAGGATCAGGGTTCGATGTGGGAGGAACAAAGGGGGTAGTGGGTGGAATCGGTGTAGTGGGTGTAAGCATTGAATTAGGCGAAAGGCCGTGACCAGGAGGATGTGGATCCATGGTAGGAGATTGAGTGATGTCAGGTGGATTGGAAGATGTAATGAGAGGAGTAGGGTGAGAGGGTTGGCAAAGAATACATGGTGGGGGCAACATGGGTGGGAGAGGTGCAGTGGTGGGTGTTGGTTTGAGCACAGAAGTTGGGGCGGTGGGTTCAAAGAACGTATGCTGCTAGTACTCATCACCCACGAATGTACCAGCAAAGGGGAAATTTGTTTCATCAAATCGAGCGTGATGAGTGATAAAGACCCTATTAGTCGATGGGTTAAGGCATTTGTACCCTTTATGTTGAGAGCAATACCCCATAAAAATGCATGGGATGCTTCTGGGTGACAATTTGTGAGCCGAATAGTCACACAAGTAGGGGTAGACTTTGCAAGCAAATGGTCGAAAATTGTCATAATTGGGTTTGGTGTGAAATAAGACCTCAAATGGAGATTTTACTCCCAAGACCTTAGATGGTAACCGGTTAATCGTATAGACTGCCGAACTAAATGCTTCCACCCAATATGACGGAGGAACCCGACCATTAAACATCATTGCTAAGCCAGTTTCAATGATGTGACGATGTTTCCGTTCAGTTGCCCATTTTGTTGTGGAGTATGGGGACATGATATACGATGAAACGTGTCGTTATTAGTAAATAAATCCTGAACAATATTATTAATAAACTCACCACCTCCGTCACTTTGAAACATTTTAATTTTGCGGGAGAATTGGGTTTGAATCAAGTTCACAAAAACATGTAGAATTTTTTGAAAATCAGATTTTGATTTTAGCGGGTAGAACTAGGTGAACCTTGAGTGGTCATCAACAAACACGACATAATATTTATAGTTATCAGGTGACACAACCGGGGATGGTCCCCATAAATCACAGTGGATTAAATCCAACGGGTGCAACGAACGTTTATTATTCAAGTGAAAAGGTAAACGATGTCCCTTAGATTGTTCGCACGATGCACATAATCCAGGTTTTGGTAAGACGGAAGTTACAGAAAGACAACCGGATTTATTTAAAGATGATATAGTGTTAAAAGCTACATGACCCAAACGAAGGTGCCATAATTCAAACGATGCTTTTGAAGACAAAGTAGACTTGGCTGCAAATGCTTGATGTTCCGGCTGTAAAACATAGAGACCATTGTCACATTTGCCCCGGGCTAGGACCCGTTTTGTCGTCCTGTCCTGTATGAAAAAATTTGGATGGGAAAGCAATACATCCAAGTTATGATTAGATGTCAATTGACTAATGGACAACAGATTTTTCGTAAGATTAGGAACCACCAACACATTATGCAAAGGTATAATATTAGCGACAGTAGTATGACCAATGTGAGAAACGGGAAGAGATTTACCGTTTCCAATGTGACTTTCGCATCACCCGCAACAGGTGAGGCATGATGAACATTATTGAGAGACGACGTCATATGGTCGGTAGCACCCGAATCACCATACCAATCCGGGTTTGAAGATGTAACATGGCACTGTGCATGGAAGGCGGTGGCTAAGTCGGCATTAGTGGTAGTCGACTTGGAGGCGAAGGTGGCTAGCGAAGGGCAAGCATTCGCATAATGCCCTTGAGTGCGGCATAATTGGCAGTGCGGTTGTCGTCTACCACGACCACGACCAGAAGACATTCCACCACGGTACGATCGACCACCACGACTTTTAGTATTGTTAATTTGAGAAGTTGCAGTGAATGCAACCGGTGGAGTGGTAGAGCCGTGAATGGAGCGAAGAAATAATTCATGGTTTTCAGCTTGAGCAACAAGATCACGAAAGGCAGGTGCAGGTTTAGAGTTGCGAATAGCAGTAGAAAACGTTTCAAAGGACGGGCCAAGACCACATAAGAACCAATGAAGCTTGTCCGTGTCATCAACCGGATGCCCAATAGCGGAGAGTTGATCACAAATGTTCTTGAATTTCCGACCAAATCAGTAACCGGAGTCGTACCCTTGACAGTTAACCGGAGTTGATCACGATGGTTTTGGACACGTTCAATGGACGTGTTGCTATAGGCGGCATCAAGGGCTGCCCAAATGTCCCGAGCGGTGGAAAGGCCAATCACCTCGGACAAGGCTTCTGCCGATAACGATGCATGTAGCAAGATGATAGCTTTCTGATCGGCTAATTTCCAGGATTCAAACAAAGGTTTGGGGACAGTTTTGTCGTCCCGGAGAAGGACAGGCGGTGGCGGTGTGGAGGTACCATCAACATGGGATAGAATATTTTGGAACGAAAGCAGCGATAGCATTTGGTTCTTCCAAAGAAGATGATTGGTGGAGGAGAGTTTAACAGTAATCATATGAAGGATGGTATTGAGATTGAGGGTGCCATCAGATGAGGAAGAAGCCATAACCAAAGATGAAGAGAGGAAGAAGATGATCGGAGATGAGAAGAGGAAGCGAAAAAGGTGGGAAGTAAAGGGAGGGGAGAGGATCGGATGGGCACTATGATATCATGTGAGAGTTATGATTTGGAATGAAATACAAGATAAGTACATATGAAATGATAAGATACTAAATAGGTCTATCACCACTAACACCCACTACTCCACTATCAAGCTTCTTTCAAAATTAAAAATTGCTGCATAATTTAAATAAAACATATGACTTAAATATTAGATTCGTGACCCGACTTGACCTGATCAAGATTTACCCAACACTTACTTCTTAGTATTCTTATTTATAATTCGTAAGGGTCTTATTTCTAAAACAGTAAAAATGATGAATGACAGGTTTATAAAGGGACTCTTGATAGTGGTCATGTAGTTGCAATCAAAAGAGCTCAACAAGGGTCATTACAAGGTGCACATGAATTTAAAACTGAAATAGAACTTCTGTCGCGCATTCATCATAAGAACGTTGTATCCCTCGTTGGTTTCTGTTATGAGCAAGGCGAACAAATGCTGGTTTATGAGTACATTTTGAATGGTACTCTAAAAGATAATCTTTCAGGTAAATTTAGATATATCTTGGCCTTTTAGTTTCTTTTGGACCAAGAGATCATATTACAAAATACTGAAGAATGAAAGAACTAAGGACACATTAATTCATATTAGAGGTGACAACTTCGATCCATTTCTTATTAATGGGTTGTTTTTTTGTGGTATATCTTTGACAGGCCAAACGAAAATTTTAGATTGAAATGTATTGGGTCAAATGGGTAGAAAGTCATCCAAAATGTATATTAAATTCATAACCCTCTTGAATGATTTTATCTTATGGAATTAGATTATCACTAATATCATCTATATTTGCATATCTTAAAACATCTTGACAAAATACAATATTGTAATCATATTTAACAAAACTTCTTATTCGTGAAAAGTTTTTCTTTTGTTGAGAACCATTTTTTTGTCAACTCACCCGGTCCGACCTATTTCAACTATTAAAAAAGTTACATGTTTTGGTCCATTACCCAACCCGCAACAAAGGTCACCCATTTTGCCACCTCTAATTAGATGGGAAGATTCAAGAACAAAACACTCGACTCCATTTCTTATCATACCGAATCAATGGAAACTTTTAAAAGGGCAAGTTTGTTGATGGAAATTTTTTTGCAGGGATGGCAGGAAAGAGGTTGAATTGGATGAAGAGACTTAAAATTGCTCTTGATTCTGCCAAAGGTGTGACATATTTGCATGAGCTTGCAAACCCTCCAATTATACACAGGGACATCAAATCAGTTAACATTCTGCTGGATGAGCATTTGAATGCCAAAGTTGCTGATTTTGGATTGTCCAAACTTTTGGGAGATGAATCGAAGGGTTATGTGTCCACTCAAGTGAAGGGGACATTAGTAAGTGTTCAATCCTCTTTGTATGAACACATTTTATTTCCTTTTGCATAAGCATAACTGCTGATTGTAGCTGGTCAAATAAATGGGTAAATACATATTATAGTTAAAACAAGGTGGTGGATGCATGTATTGAAAATACTCATCTGACAACTTTCAACCCTATTGCCTTGTTCCCTTTTTATATACTTGTTTGACATAAAACGTTATCAACTTAGTCATTAGTAAATGTGTTGAAATTGCAGCATCTACTATTTGTCATTCCTTGCATGACTTTAGAGGTTGGTTGTTCCTTTCTTAATGTAGGGTTACATGGATCCTGAATACTACATGACCCAACAATTAACAGAAAAGAGTGATGTTTACAGTTTCGGGATTGTATTATTAGAGCTGTTAACTGCCAGATCACCAATACACAAGGGTAAATATATTGTAAGAGAAGTTAAAGAGGCGATCGACAAGTCAGGAGATCTAAACGGGCTCTACACGATTCTTGATCCATCTCTTGGTTCATTCCAAACACTTGGAGGTTTGACCAAGTTCGTGAACCTAGCAATGAACTGTGTCCAAGATTCAGGAGTTGATCGTCCCACAATGGGAGAAGTTGTGAGAGAGATGGAGAGCATCATAGATTTGGCTGTTCTAAGAGTGGATGTTAAATCAACTTCGACTTTCTCAAGTCAATATACAGGAAAAGTTGAGGACCTTTATCATCCATTCGGCGATTCAGTTTCTGATACAAGCAGTTTGTGTATGCCATTTGAAACAGAACTCCGTCGGTGATGCTGCTTTCTACATGGTGGATTCATTGTACTGTTATGTATTAAAACAGTTGGAACCAAGATAGTAAATGTGTAAATCAGAAAGGCTTAAACTATATATATTGACTTTATTGTATGTTACTATAATATTTTGTACTACAAACGAATAATATCGATCTATTCTTTTATATCAAATCATTGAGCCAGCTATTTGTAACTTAAGCTAGTATTTTTTTTTTGTAACACTCCAATCCGGAATAGGTGTAGGACTCAAATCAATAAATGTTAAGATTATTTTTTAGACGGTGACTCATACACACATCTTTGAAACCACTAATGATTTCTAGGTGGGCTTGTGAATTATGATGGCTTCTAGGGTATACATGGGCGGACCTACATGTATTCGAGGGGTAGCCTCCGCTACCCCTCAACTTTTAACGCGTAGTGTAAAAAAAATACGTTTTTATATAAAAAATTTCACGGTTTTACGTTACCCCTAAGAAAATATTACATTACCCCTGAGAATTTTTTACGTTACCCCTAAAATATTTTTAAACTCAAAACTTTATAGAATTTTTAAAATTTGATAAAATTAGTCTAATATTATATAAAAAGTATTAACTTTTATAAAAAGATTATAAAATCCAATTACCCAATTAACATAAAAGCCCAATTCAATTTAAAACCCAATTTAAAAAGCCCAATTTACCCAAACTAATTTAATTGGCCCACCCCACCACCCCCAAATCGACACCGACCATCGCCGGTCGCCCCCCCCCCCCCCTCCATGGCTCCACAGTCCACCCGACCACCCCCAATCGGCCAATCAATCGAACCCGACCACCCCCAATTGGCTCCTCCGACCAGGCGACCACCCCCAATTGGCTCCTCCGACCAGGCGACCACCCCCAATCGGGCAATCGGACTTGCGGCTGCCCTTCTGCAGTTTTGCAGTCTGTTCCTGCCTCCTGTGCTCCACACTTGCGGCTCCCCCCCCTCCACGGCTCCACCCCCGATTGCAGCTTATTTGATTGTTCAAATCGAAGGCAATTTTTCACTTTGAAGCTCAAATCGAACCTGCTGCTATTTGATTGTTCAAACTTTGAAGCATTATAGGTTATTTGATTTAATGTTTAGGTTTTATTGATAATTAAAGATTTGTATTGTTATTTGATTTATTTGCAAGATTTCTAGAGTAGAGTGAAGATTGAAATTGAAATTATTGTGTTATTGAATTGTGTTTTATTTAAGATTGAATTGTGTTTTATTTAAGATTGAATTGTGTTTGATTTAAGATTGAATTGTGATATTATAGAAGATTGATTATTGCGTTATTTTCTACAAATTAGAGATTTGAAAGATGAAAAACAAGTTCTTATAGGCAAATTTTAAAAGAAAATTTCAAGAGGAAGATATTGGTTCTAATAATGATGATAATATTGGGTCAAACACTTCTTTGAGTTCGATTCCCTCGGTTTCAATTCCTTTAGGTTCAATTTCTTCGGGTTCAAAATCTTCGATCCCAAATGGATTTGATTTGAATGATCTTCTGTCTGACCCTTTTGATAGGCCTCCTATTGCTAGTTATCATCCTAATCAAATGGATGACATAAGAAGACACTATCTTGTTAAAAAGGCTTTTCAACCACAAAATCATAATTTCCATTCAAAGAGTATTCTAGTGGGCAAAGACTTTTTAATGTTAAATGGTTTGATGCATATCCGTGGTTAGAGTATAGTACTAAAGTGGACAAAGCCTATTGTTTATATTGTTATGTTTAAAGAAAATGTTGGCAATCAAGGTGGAAGAGATACTTTTTCAAGTTCAAGTGAAGGGTTTTGTAATTGGAGTAAAATGGGCGCCTTAAAAGACCATGTTGGATCAGTTAACAGTCATCATAATAAGGCAATGCAAAAATGTGATGAACTCTTGAAACAAAAACAGTCTATTGATGTTAAGTTAAATACGATAAGTTCAAGAAAAAGTTGCAAACTGGTATAGATTATTGGAATCTGTTATTAACGCTAGATTTTGCCTAGAAAATACTTTACCATTTCGAGGTCATGATGAATCAGAGAAATCTCGTTCGAAGGGTTGTTTTCTTTCAGTATTAAAGTTGGTTAGTAAGAATAATCCAGAGATTGGTAAGTACACATTAGGGAATGCAAAGAAGAATAATAAATTAACGGCTCCATTTATACAAAAGGAGATTAATGATTGCTTTGCGAAAGAGGTAACATAAAAGATTTGTGAAGAAATCAAGGATAATGTGTTTGGATTGTTAGTAGATGAGTCTAGTGACATATCTTTAAAAGAACAAATGGCGGTAGTTTTGAGATATGTAGATAAACTTGGGGTTGTTAGAGAAAGTTTTATTGGAATTGCTCATGTGAAAGATACAACTTCTTCTACTCTTAAAGAAGCCATTCTTTCTTTATTAGCAAATAACCAGCTGAGTATTGATCAAGTAAATACTAAATTTTATACTTTCTAGTTTCTGTAATTAAACTTTAATATAATTTAATTATTATTTTGCAATTGTTTATTTTTAAAACAGGTTAGGGGTCAAGGTTATGATGGTGCAAGCAATATGCGAGGAGAGTTTAATGGCTTAAAAGCAATGATTATTAAAGATAATCCATTGGCACATTACATACATTGCTTTGCTCATCAACTACAACTAGTGATTGTGGCGGTTGCAAAAAAGCATGAAGGTGTTAAAGAGTTTTATGATTATCTTAACATGGTTGTTAATATGGTTTCTGCTTCTTGCAAACGAAAAGATATGTTACGGGAGGCAAAAAGAAAGAGTGTGGAGGAAGGAATTTTGTTGGACCAAAAGAACCAATGAGCCTGATCAGAGAAACCTCTAAGTCCCACAGGACATCACAACAGCTGAAGAAGACCTGATCAGCTGTTCTACAAAGTCTGAAGAATACAACTGCTGAAGTATTTCTGAAGTACTGAAGACAAAGACTGAGACAACAGCTGAAGATCTAAAGTCTGAAGACTTCAACAAGTACTGAAGACAAAGACTGAAGATCAACAGCTGAAAGACAAAGTCTGATGTTCAAGTACTGAAGACATCAGCTGATGCTAACAACTGATGACAACAGCTGAAGAGGGCTCTTCAGTTGTTGTGATGGTTTTTCTTCATCAGTAGTTTTCTTTTCCTTTCAGTAGTTTGTTTACTTTTCTGTAGTTTTGTTTCCTTTTCAGTACTTGTAAACAACTGAAGAGGTTGTTCTTTAGTTGTTGTAGTATCAGTAGTTTTATGTTTTTCAGTAGTTGTAAATAAGATGTTTAACACTTAGGAACATTTGTAAGAAGATGTCAGTTGTTGACATCTTCAGTAGTTGTTAAACATCAGTAGTTATAAAACGGTTACATGTCACTTTCAAGTGACATCAGCCTACGTCATTCTTTCCTTTATAAGGAAGGATGACTCACCTGTAATCGTGCCATTGAGGCCGACAATCTTAATGCAATATTCCTTTTGTCAGATATTTCTCTCTCTATAACAAAATTCTTTTATCGCTTTATATTGAATGTTCTTGCTTGAATTTGTCTAATTCTGAGCTATTCCGCTGCTATATCTGTTCAATCGATTAAACCAAGAGGCTGAGATCCTAACAAATGGTATCAGAGCAGGTTAATCATTGATCGATCTAACAATTGCTTTACTTGAATTCCCAGAAAGAAATTGAATTCCCCCATGGCACTCATTTCAAATCTGTCTTTCATGAGCTTCTCAAAGTCTTTACAGAGCTTTGGATTAGTTGAACCAAAGACGATTTCATCCACATATACCTGAACTAGCATATGTCTTTTCTTGTCCTTTGATGAAGAGAGTTCCATCTATAGTACCCCTCCTGTATCCATGTTTATAGAGATACTCAAACAGTGTCTCATACCACCTCCTGGGTGCCTGATGCAGCCCATAGAGAGCTTTGTCAAGCTTGCAGACATAATCAGGATGATCAGGGTCTACAAAACCAGGTGGCTGTTTGACATAAACCTATTCATCTATCACTCCATACAAAAAGGCACACTTCACATCAAGTTGAAAAACCTTGAAGTTCATGGATGCAACAAATGCCAGGAATATCCTAACAACTTCTAATCTTGCCACTGGAGCAAAGACATCCGTGTAGTCAATCCCTTCTTCTTGTGTGTATCCTTGAACAACCAGTCTAGCTTTGTCCTTAATGATGATGCCTCTATCATCTTTCTTGTTCGTAAACACCCATTTGGTTCCAATGGTAGTCTTCCCAGAAGGAAGAGGACAAAGGTTCCAAACTTTTGGCCTTTTGAATTGAAGCAGCTCTTGTTGCATAGCTTCAACCCAACTTGCATCCTATAGAGCTTCATCAACTTTCTTTGGCTCTATCTGGGATAGAAAAAAGGGTAAAGACAAACATTTGCTTCATGGGTTTGTCCTCTTGTTTTTACCCCTGAGGCAACATCTCCAATGATGTTTGTGGTAGGATGAGACTTATAGATCCTAAGCTGAGGGATCACAGCAAGTTGTTGAGAAAGATCTAAATTTGAGAAATTTAGATCTGGTATAGATGTTTCTCCCACCATATCAACATACTTTTCAAGTGAAACTTGATCCAAGCAGTGTGTGACATCAATGATATTCTCATCCACAGTGTGGTTAGTGGCATCAAGAAATTCTTGGTCACTTTCACCAACACCATTGTTCTCTTCCACAGTTGAGGTGTTCTTATCTGGTTGTAGAGCCTCTGAGCTGGAATTTGAAGGCATACCTGATGTATCAGGTGAATTTGTCATTGTAGGGCTAATAGAAACCTCATTTGCAGAAGTGGTTCCAACTGGAGCTGAAGATATGTGTCTTGAAGATCTTCCTAGCTCAAATCTTGGATCAGGATCATGTGTATTCAAATTTTCTGCAGATCCTGAAACATTCTCACAAGATTTGTTAAAATAGTTGGTAACCAAATCAAAATCAAATAGCCAATACGGACCAGAACCAGTAACACAAGGTGTGTGTTCATTGAAAGTCACATTGGCTGACTCCTCAACAATTCTAGTTCTGAGATTGTATACTTTATAAGCCTTAGCTTGGGAATAGTATCCAATAAAGTGTCCATCATCTGATTTCTCAGCAAACTTGGCAATTTGATCTTTGGTATTCAAGATGGTGCAAGGACATCCAAATGGCCTGAGAAAACCAATGAAAGGTCTCCTCTTGTGCAAAGTTCATAAGGAGTCTTGCCATGAGTCTTAACTACTAAAAATCTATTCTGCACATAGCAAGCAGTGTTGACTGGCTCTGCCCAGAAGGTGATGGGCAGTTTAGAGTCAGACAACATGGTTCTTGCAGCTTCAATCGGTGTCATGTTTCTCCTCTCAGCAACACCATTTTGCTGAGGAGTCCTGGGAGCACTAAATTGTCTTGTAATGCCCTTTTCATCACAGAATGTGTCAAGGATATGGTTTTTAAATTCGGTTCCTTGATCACATCTTATGATCTTGACCTTGTGATCAGATTGATTCTCAATCTTTAAGATGAAATTCTTTAGAATCTCAGGAGTCTCATCCTTAGTTCTAAGGAAGAAAACCCAAGTGAATCTTGTAAAGTCATCCGTGATCAGTAGACAGTATGAGGTCCTTCCTAAACTTATTACACTAGTGGGGCCAAAGAGATCCATATGTAACAAGTGTAAGGGAGTAGTGATTGAGTTATTTTCCTTAGGCTTATGAGATACCTTATGTTGCTTCCCTTTCAGGCATGCAACACAGTGGACATCACTTGTAAACTCTTTCTTTGGCATTCCAGTTACCAAGTCATGCTTAATTAATTTATTCATGTTCTTAAAGATTACATGGCACATTCTTTTATGTCATAGGAAAGACTCATCACTATTGGCTTTAGACCAGAAGCATGAAACTTCTCCAGAGGGAGAGGTTTCTTGCAAATCCATCTTGTACATGTTTCCTTTCCTGGGGTATCTAAGCAGGATATGCTCATGAGGAATGACCACACCAGGCCTAAGAACAATGCACTTATGCTCAGTAAAGAGCATGTTATGACTCTGATCACAAAATTGAGATACACCCAAAGATTGTATCCAAGCTCCTTTACAAAGTTTACCTTTTCTATGCTGAGCATACCATTTGTGACCTTGCCCCTACCAGAAATGTAACCACCTTCATCTCCTCCAAAAGCAACAGTTGCTCCATCAATCCTTTCAAAGTGCTGGAGTAGTGACCTATTACCAGTCATATGCCTGGAGCAGTCACTGTCTATGATCCAGACATTTCTGTTTGTCTTCAGCTGTCCCTGCACAAAAGAGAATGATTAGTTACATCTGGAAACCCAAGCCTTGCTTGTCTTGGGCTAACTTGCAGAAGGTAAATTACCAATCATAGATCCTATGGTTGTACAAAAAGGTTCTTGAGCTGTTTTTGATGGAGAATCTTAGTCATTTGGTCTTTCTTAGACGTCCACACCACCTTTGGAGTCTTGGACTTGACCTTCAAAACTGTAGAAACTTTTGGAGTTTCAGAAGTTTTGATGACTGAACCTTCGGAAGATTCTGCAAACACTGCAGCAGACTTCAGTACTTCGGAAGAACTCCTTTCTTTCGAGACCAAATGTTCTTCCGAAGAGAATTTCCCACTTCCCTTCTTGTTAGATTTGGAACATCCGAATGAAACTGGTTTTCCTTCCGAAGCCTGAATCTTCTTAGAACTCTTTGAAGCCTTTGTTTTGGCCATACGGACAGTACCTTTAGGATTGAAGGGACAAACCTTTGCAATGTGAGTGGTGCTGTCACACATAACACAATTCATCTTCTTCTTCACAAGAGCCTTGTCTTGAGAGTAAGACTGTCTTTGGTCACTTCCCTTCTCCACCTTCATCTTTACAGATGCTGAGACAGCCCTCTTGGGCTGAGAACTGTGCTTGGAGTTTGATGGACTAGGCTGTGCAGCAGTGGTAGCAAGAACCAGAACTCTTAGCAGAGTTTTGGTTGACGCCTTTAGTCCCTACCACTTTAAACCCTGCAGAAATAAAAACTTGTTTCTGCTTAGAGTCAAAAGTAGCCTTGATCTCTTGAGCCTTCCTTGCCTTCTTTTGCTCTTTCTGATCAAGTTCTTTCTTATAGACTTGGTCATCACAGTCTTCACTTTCTCCTCAGAAGGATAGTGTCCCTTCTTGGAATCATCCTCTTCACTCTTTCTAGATGGATTTTTCACTATCTCTTATTCATCCTCCTCACTCATAGGATCTATGAGAGGAAGCTCGTCTTCACAAGTTCCACACCTAGGAGATCTTACTGACAAGATTGTGTGTGGTGGAGCTATCTCATTGGATCCAAGTCCTTGTCTATTTTGATAGCACACTTTGTTGTGCAGGTATAAGGATATCATGTTCTTGAAGGTCTCTTCTTCAAGAACACTCTTTTCTGCCCTGGCTTTGCTGATCACAAACTCAGCCTGGCACTCAGTTAACTTGGTTATGAGATCTTTAATTTGAGTCCTAAAATCTGTGTGTTCATGTTTTAGAACTGAAATGGTTTTCTCTAAGTCCTTTATTTTCAGCTTATAATCATTTTCATACTTTCTAAAACCAGATTTTAAAATATTTAAGGACTCAATATCAGATCTCAGTTCCAAGTTATAGGACCTGTACCTTTTAACTTTAGCAATGCATTCAGGAGTACAAAGATGTTCCAATACCTTGGCTTCATCATGATCTGTCATCAGTGCTTGGTTTGGAGGGGCATCTTCAACCTGAAAGCTCCAGTCAAAGCCTCCTTCTTCAACAGCAATAACAGCTTGCTGCTTTGACTTCTCATTATGGAGAGCTTTGTCAGTGTAGTTTGGTCTGGATTGTGTTTGGCCACCATTTGTTCTAGGTGCCTTACACTCTCTGGCAAAGTGGCCCATCAGGTTACAGTTGTAACACTTGACTTTGCCTTTGTCCAGTCCAAACTTTCCATTGGTTGCATTGCTTGGAAACTTCCTTCCAGTCCTCTTGTAGAACTTCTTGGCTCTGTGAGTGAGAAGAACCATCTGCTGGACTGTATCCACGTATTCTAGATCATCTTGATGGATACAGTCCAGGTCTTCAAGAGTGAAAAGAGAGTTGCCACAGCTTTCATCAGAAGACACAAAAGCTTGAGAAGAGGTTGTCTCTTGGAATGGGCTTCCTTGAGTGTAGTTCTCATTTGGAGTCTCTGAGAAGGTGATGAAAGGAACCTTGGGTGAGTTGTCAGGGTAGCATAAGAGATGATGTTTGGGTTCTATGTTGTCCCTTTCAACCACATGTAGGGCTGAACCCATTTGATTGTTGGAGTTTCCAGATGAACCTTGCATGTTCATATCCATCTGGTAGCCACTGAGAATCCCATATAACTCAGTCAGAGTAAGAGTTTTGAGATTTTCAGTTCTCTTGATCACCATACAGTAGTGTGTCCACTGCCTAGGAAGTGAGGACATGAACTTCCTTACAATGTCTCTGTTTTCAAGAGAAACTCCTCAATCCACTAGGGTATCCACTATCTCAACATACCTAAAGTACTGCTAAGTCATGGTTTCACCTGTTTTGAAGGTGAAGTTTTCAAACTACTGCTTCAGGAGATCCTTCTTTTTCTCCTTGGCTTCAGAAGAACCCTCATACATCAGTTTCAGTGCATCCCATAGCTGCTTGGCTGTTTTGCACTTCTTGAAATCTTTGTATACAGAGTTTGGAAGGGTAGTTTGAAGAGCTGTCATGGCTTTTCTATCTATCTCTACTCTCTTCCTATCTTTATCAGAGTACTTAGCCACATCTTTGGGGATCATACCAGCACCAGTAGCAAAAGGTGTGCTGGGTATGAAAGGTCCATTCTCAATATACTCCCACATTCTTGAATCAAGAGACCTGATGAAACCTTCCATTCTTAAACACCAGGTGTCAAACTCATCAAGAGTGATCAGTGGGGACTTGTTCATGGTTCCAGTTTCCATATCAGTTTTGGAAATGGCTACCATTTGAAAAGTTTAGTATTTATGTGTGTGAGGGATCTAAAGATGGTGAGATCTTATATCAAGAGCCTGGAATGCTCTGATACCAAATGCATGATCGTTGAAGGGTATGAGTTACAACATAACAACACAAAGAGTAGATAAACTAAACTTAGATCAACCAGTAAATTGGATTAACCAAGTGATGACACAAAGAACACAAGTAGTATATGTGACAGAACACAAAGAGCACAAGTGTTTGGTTTTCAAGAATACAGTATATTGCTTTCTCTATGTTCTATTACAAGTGTTACAAAGCATGAAT
>JACCIX010000087.1:77500-109187 GCA_025506515.1 Flaveria trinervia | reverse complement strand
AGACCCCCCAACCTCAGTAGTACCTCACTTACTCTTAGTAGTAATCATGTTCTTCTAGGCCATACATCACCTTTCCTTAGACTCCAAGGTCTCAACAAGCTTAGTCAAGTCCCTTCCAGGATAAATATGCCTTTGTCTCAAGAAATGAACATTCTAGTAACTAAAAATAATTTGTTTAAAAATAACTTGGTACATGGAGTGCTTAAAAGGAATTTCTTTTCAAAGATAACTATGTTGCATGTCTGAAAGAAAAGCAACATAGAGTA
This sequence comes from Flaveria trinervia, assembly GCA_025506515.1. Taxonomy (NCBI): domain Eukaryota; kingdom Viridiplantae; phylum Streptophyta; class Magnoliopsida; order Asterales; family Asteraceae; genus Flaveria; species Flaveria trinervia. The sequence continues at coordinate 108,921 of JACCIX010000087.1, read as the reverse complement.
TCTTATAAATCCAAAGAAGTTAACTCTATCACCACTCCATTACACTTATTGCACATGGATTTATTTGATGCCACAAGTATAATGAGAATTAGAAGGAAATTATATTGCCTTGTGATTATTGATGATTTTACTAGATTCACATAGGTATTCTTTTTAAAAACTAAAGATGAAACTGCTAAAACTTTAAAATCTTATTTTTAAAATAGAAAATCAAATTGATCACAAGGTTAAGATAACTAGAAGTGATCAAGGGACTGAGTTTAAGAATCATGTTCCTGACTTATTCTGTAACTCAAAAGGGATTACCAGACAATATAGTGCTCAGAAGTCCTCAATAAAATGATGTTGCTGAGAGGAGGAACATGACACTTATTGAGGCTGCTCAAACCATGTTAGCTGATTCAAAGCCGCCTCTAACATTCTGGGCAAAGGCAGTCAGCATTGCATACTATGTGTAGAGCAGAGTTCTTGTAGCCAAACCATATGGAAAGAACCCTTATAAGCTATGTAAAAAGAGGCCATCGTTCATGACTTTCTTAGGTCCTTTGGTAGAAGGTGTACCATATTTAACACAAGACAATTGGCAAAATTTGCTGAAAAGTCAGGCAATTTGGCAGCAGGTGACACATATACCCAAATGGGATATGGTGGTGATGTGAGCAGGTCAACTGTATATAAGCTCAATTTCTCCTACAGCTGGAAGTTCCTGTTTCAGATAGTCCTTTACTGCTTGTCAAATAAGTCTGGGGGCTGGGATCAAATTCCCTATGAACTAGGATGCCTAGTTCATGAGTTGGTAAAAGTCCTCAGGTTCAACTACTCAAGATTTATGCTAAAAAATCTTATGGGAAACCTTATAGGGAAACATTTTACATGTATCCCTGCTTTATTCAGCACATAATCAACTATGAGCTAGATCAAAGTAAGCTTGTCTGTGCAACTGCTCTACCTATCCCTCACATAAGGCCGACCATGTTCAAGGTGCTGAAGAGGGTGTCCACCAACTTCACTGGAATACACACTGAGCTCCTTCCAGGCATGATTGAGGCAATGGCTCCTGGTGACATCCTTGTTAACTCCACACATGATGAACCCACACCAGCAATAACCACCACAATGCCAAATCTTCCTTCTAACCCTATCAAATACACATATCAGAGACGCTCCAAGTGAATCCTTGTTCAATCTCCTCTGAGTGGACAAGTTCCCCTTATTCAATCCAAAAAGGCTAGAGTGGATACATGGGCTCCCACTAAGTTTGAGGTCCTACTATCCTTCACATTTGACCTCAATATAAGTATTGAGTCTCCTTAGTCTCAATCCCATTATCCCCAAACCCAAACCCTAAGCCCTCAAGAGAGTCACTATACTCTCCTAATCAGCCAAAAAGGGAAAGCCCACTCAAAGGCTCAATGTTACTAGACATCGATTAAGGTCCCGGGTCATTAGGCATAACTTTCATATCCTTTACCCACCTTCTCATAGGTACTGATGAAGAAACTAAGTCTCTTCAAAGCCATGATGTTGATCCATAACACCTCTCTAAGGATCAACTGAGCATAGAGAGATCTTTGATTTCTATCCCCCATCAGCAAACTTAAACTAAGGTGAGTGCCACTGGTGTGGAGGGAACTCATGTAGATTCATCTACCAATACTGAGAGTGCCTCAATGGGTCCTAAGGACAGTGGTAACATCTCCAAGATTGAATCTATGACAACCCTGCCTTTTGATGACTCTGAAAGAGACATCATTAAGCAAGAGAAACCAGGGCACCAAGAAACCACAACTGGTGGTGAGGATGAACATACTAGGTATGTTACATCATCTCCCGTGATTCTTTTAAAGAAGATGAGGGAAGTATGTGACTCACTATACAAGACCTACTTTCTAAAGTCTCAAACCTTAAATCTAGGGTTAAGACTTTAAAGAATAGGCTTGCCACTCAGCAACTTAAGATTAAAAATCTCAAGGCTCAACTAGCTGAGAAACAGACTGAGATATCTGTTAGGCATGTACCAATTCAAGTCTCTCTGACTTCCTCTTCCAGCTTATCCAGCTCTGAAGATGATGCTATCAAAAAAAGGGAGAATGTTCATAGAGAAACTCATGTAGAGCAATCAAGCTTAGCCCTTTCTACAATAGCTTCAAGATATCCTACTCAACAATCAACTACTTTCCTGAGCCTCCTCCCATCATCCTTCAAGTGGACCCAAGGATGCTAATCGATTTAAATAGGTTCTTAACTAAATTTCTGATGAGTTCCTCACTTGAACAGCCAAGTCCAGATGTTGCTTTGGCATACTTTGGAGCTGAAGAACTTTAGATACGGAATACACCATCTACCACTATCAAGGGAGTCGGTCAACCTAATGTCCATATTGAACCTGAGATTGAATTCGAAGGGGATATGAAGACTGATGGCCCAGCAACTGAAACAGTTAGGGCAGATAGTGAAATGCCACTAACTTTCGAAGCTGAAGTCAAAACTGCGAAAGAATCATTCCAAACTTCCGAAGTTGAGATCCAAGTTGCAATGGTGGTGCTCAACTTTTGGGTTTATAACTATTTTTCCTTGACGGCCATATAAATGACAAAACACATCTAGAAACTTAATACGTTTTATTCGGTGTATAAATTCGAGTTACTTTACGTTTCGACGTAAATTTAGTTCGGTACGAGTCGTGACGATTGTAATCTATACTTTATCACACTACATACGGCACCGCTACACTTATTTTTTCATGTATGTTTTGTGTTTATCGATGTTTCGGTATAATTTTGTTTGGATAAGAATCTGGTCAAATATAATATGTTTCATTTAACGGTATAAATTCGAGTTAATTTATCACGCCATGTAGAATGCTACCACAACGCTTGGCCAGTAAAAAAAACTACTATAAAATAAAAACTAAATTCTTAAATAAGGTTTTATGATACTTATTTTATGAGTTCTGGATCATTTTTCTACTCTTCTTCCTCATTTAAAACGAAGTCTTACTTGAACTCTTAGAGTAGAGAGTTTTAGTTGATCTCCACTATCTCATTTCTCCTTTGGTTACATATTTTCATCCATTACCAAGTTTGTTGATGGTTTTACGTACTTCCTCCCTTTAGGAACAAAATGGTGCTAATAAGTTAATTTATAATTGTCTTCAATTCGTTATCTTCATCATTTGTTTTCTTAACTCCAATATTATGCTTGGAGTTTCTTTAAGCTTGATGTAAACCTTTCTGTCATGATGTGACACATTATCCTCTTTGTGAGATCCTTAATTTGGTTTCAACATAAGAGTTATCATCATAATGAACATACCGCTTTAATCAAGTTATAAGTCGAAATATTGGAATGATCTCATGTTGATGTGCCAACACCTTTGTGCACGACGCGTAGTTCATCAAAGATATTGTCAAGTCTGTCACCCACCTGAACTTGGTTCAAGCTTCACCCCTGCCCAAAATACACACCATAAGAACGAGGAGATTGATATAGTCCACGCAGCATGGCATCGAATACTAACAAGCACTAAAAGCGATAAACATGTTAGATACGTTCTACAGGTGTTTAGAGAAAATCCAAATGAGAGAAACATTACAAAAATATCGAAAGTCTTTTCTAACGATGCCATAGGCTTTTGCTTAATTATATATTATTATAGTATCCACTCGTTAAATTTGGTTAAAATATTTTAAACATTATCTAGAGTTTTATACGTAATAGATAACATAACTAACATGCTTGACTCAGTTAGTATACATAATTAAAAAAACAACATGAAATAAAGCTAAATTATTAACAAATTTTTTAGAGTAATTTGTTGTTTTCTCCCCATGGTTGTTCATGTTTGCTATTTACATCCAAAATATCGTCCTCCACAACGTTTTAACGAATGTTGCAATTTCCATCGAAAACTATTAACACTTTTAAAATAACCTTTTAAAAATATGAACTTACAAACCTACCCTTCTTAATATAAAACAAATCTCCAAATTATATAACCCTAATTTTAGTTTTTTCTCCAAATTGGTTTCCTGAGGTTCATGATTTAGCTAAGCTCCATTGTCAGGGACATCGGACTTTCAGGGTGATTCAGTGTTCATGTTTCATCTGCATGAGAGATACCACCATTGACATCAGGGGCGGAGCATCAATAGGGCCGGGGGGTGGGGGGGGGGGGGGTGGGGGGCTGCCGCCCCTCTTATTTTTTCGTCCGTAGTGTTAAATTTTAGGCCGAAAGTTTAAATTTTGGGCCGGTAGTGTAAATTTTATATAAATATCGAGTTCGCCCCCCTTAAAAAAATTAATTTCGCCCCCATCCCCCCTACGAGATAGTTCAAGCTCCGCCACCGATTGACATGGTCCTCTAATTTTCTCGCAAGTCACAAACAAAAGCAAACTGAGTCGAGAGAGTATATCTTTAAAACCATATAATGCAACACACTATACATCTTTTTCTATATGGTTATAAAAGATTACCTTTCATAGATATGAGATGCAGTTGTTAGTGCTTAGCTCCTCAATGCCATCATATAATCAAATATTTCAAAAGGGCATGCTTATAAATATTGCAATTGTATCAATTTGTTTTCAATGTCCAGTTAAAAGTTTTGTAATGCTCTTTTGTTCTCGACGATACAGTATCAAGGTCCAGGTTTACGTAATATTTTAAAACGTTAGGAAGGCCCATTCAAAAAAACTGTATTTTAAATGTAAATAGCAAACGTGAGCAAACCACGGTTAAAAAACAACAATTCACTTTATGATGATTATTGTGTGAGTCATGTATGTTTTTCACAAGCCATAATCATTAAGGCTGCAAACGAACAAACGAACACGAATAAAGCTTTGTTTGTGTTCATTCATTAAGAAATAAACTTGTTCATGAGCTGTTTACGAACACTTATCGAATGAGTTTTTTTGTTTGTATTTGTTTGTTAAGAAAATGAACATGTTCATTAACTGTTCATGAACACTTACCGAATGCAAACGAACACAAACAAAATAATCCAAAACAAACAAATGTTTACGAACATGACGAACACAAAAAAATATATAAATACAAACGAATACAACTGATCACATATTTAGTTTAGAATAAAATCATCACTTTCATCATAAAATTTACTAAAAGTAAATAAAAACGTAACATAAATATCTAAAAACACTTGAAATACTGTTATAAAAATAACTAACAGAAAAATTAATAATATAATCGAACACATTAACGAACATAAACGAACGCATTATCGAACGTTCACGAATGGACATTAACAAATATAAACGAACACATTATCGAACGTTCACGAACATAAATGAACGGACACGGCTTGTGTTCATGAATGTTCGTTAACTAAACGAACGAAATTTTCTTGTTCGACTTTGTTCATTTACTAAACGAATGAACATAAACGAACTTCCCGCCAAACTGTTCACGAACTATTAATTGAATGTTCAGTTTATTTGCGACCCTAATAATTATATTATCCATGTCATCCATTTAAGAAGCTTCATAGCTTGATCCATACTTCAAATGGGATATAGCAATAACAGAAAACAACATTGACCACAATTTTGTCAATTCTTTATGTAGAAATCGTAGTTCGTCTCACTTTGAAGATATAGTTGTAAAATTGCAAGAAAAATAATCTTTCAACCCACTATAAATACCCATTAAAACCTTAATAAGCTCATCTATTAAGGTTTCTATTTTCTAATCTAAATTTATAGTCAAAGTCAACAAACATGTTAGAATCTTTACTCTTCATCTGTATTCTTCTTCTTCCTCTACTCTTCATCTTCTTCACCCCCAAATCCGATGCAAAATCACCACCCAAATCATACCCTTTGATCGGAAACTACCTCTCACTCTACACCAATCGCCACCGTCTCGTCCAGTGGACCTCCGACGCCGTCCACCGTTCCCCCACGTTGACCACCGTCCTCCGCCGCCCCTTCGGTCAAACCCGCGTCATCACCGGCAACCCCACCGTCGTTCAACACATCCTCAAGACAAAGTTCTCAATATACCAAAAAGGCGACACTTTTCGCACCCACCTCTTCGATTTGCTCGGTGACGGAATCTTTAACGTCGATGGTGATGAATGGAAGTTTCAGAGACAGTTGTCGAGCCATGAGTTTAACACAAAGTCTCTTCGGCATTTCGTCGAACATGTGGTGGACGATGAACTCAACGAGCGTCTGATTCCGATTTTGTCCACTGCTGCTGTCAACAACACTGTTCTTGATCTTCAAGATGTTCTGCAAAGATTCGCGTTTGATAATATCTGCAGAATCGCATTTGGGTATGATCCCGCTTACTTAACGCCATCGTTACCACAGGCGAAATTTGCAGCTGCGTTTGAAGATGCTGTTCGTATCAGCAGTGAAAGATTCGTCTGATCACGCCTTTGTTATGGAAAATCAAAAGGTTTTTCAACATCGGATCGGAGAAACGATTGAAAGAAGCTGTATCGGAAGTCCGTGAATTCGCTTTGAAGATCTTGAACGAGAAGAAACAAGAACTTCACGATAAATCGTCGATTCAGTCGGTTGATTTGTTGTCGAGATTCTTGAGCTCTGGTCATTCTAATGAGAAATTTGTGACGGATATTGTGATCAGCTTCATACTCGCCGGAAGAGACACGACCTCGGCGGCGTTGACGTGGTTTTTCTGGTTGATTTTCAAGAATCCGGTGGTGGAAAGTGAAGTTGTTAAAGAGATCAATGAGAAATCAGATTCTCCGATATATGATGAAGTGAAGGAGATGGTGTACACTCATGCTTCTCTATGTGAAACCATGAGGCTCTACCCACCGGTGCCGGTGGACACCAAGGCGGCGAGCGTCGACGATGTTTTGCCGGACGGCACGGTCGTGAAAAAAGGTACGACAGAGCTGACATGTGTCCCGGCTAAACTCGGTTGTATTATAGCCGAGAGACTTTTAGTTGTCCCGACTGACCTGGCTAAAAAGACTACGTGTAGCTTCTAGACTTTTAGCTGTATTGGTTAAACTGTATAATTTTAACCGAAACAGCTAAAACTTATTATAAAATGTTATTTGGTATGACTATAACAAAACCCTATAAACTAAGTTACTTTTTTGTTTTATAGGTATGATGGTGAGTTACCACCCTTATGCAATGGGGAGAATGGAGAAGTTGTGGGGCGGAGATTGGGCGAAGTTTCGGCCGGAGCGGTGGTTGGAGAGGGATGTGACGACGGGGACGGTGAGGTTCACGGCGAGGGATCCGTATACGTATCCGGTGTTTCAGGCGGGTCCGAGGATTTGTTTGGGGAAGGATATGGCGTTTTTGCAAATGAAGAGGGTGGTGGCAGGTGTTTTACGACGGTTTACGGTGGTTCCGGTGGTTGATGGTGGTGAGCCGGTTTTGATGGCGGCTTTGACGTCAAAAATGAAAGGTGGTTTTCCAGTGAAGATTAAGGAACGAAAAGGATGAATATTTGATGTAGATACTATAAATATTATAGTAGTAATATATAGATATAAAAATTGTCTTTTGTTAATCTCAATGATATTTGTAAGATTAAATTTAAAATATATGATTAAAATATGTGAAAATCATGATTTAAAGTAATCTTAGAAACGGATCACCAGTAATGTATATTAAATTTCAGTGTCTAGATCCTATCTTGTATCGTTATCATGCATCCTTATAATATAAATAAATGTGATGTGTGACATGAACTCGCTTAGGATAGACATAGTTGTATTTAGTTTATTATTATTTGTTTTTCTTTTTTTATTAGTAACCACTTCCCACGCTTCATAGTGAAAATTTTAAACCAGTTTGCTAATACAATTGGTGTACTAGTTCACAATGGGCAATTGAGTAAATTAACAATAACATACACGGTAGTAATGTGTTTCTCAATACACTTAAAGATCAGTTATAACAGTTTAATTAGCCACTCTCAGCTACTTCATTGTTAATCTTTTTCAAACTCATTTAGTTTATTCGCACTGAACTCTAATTTTGCACTTGTAGTCATTTTAGTGGGCTATATAACAAGATTTTGCAACAATTATCAGTTGCACTTTTATACTTCAACAGTTGCTAGTGCATCAAATTTTGTTACATTAGGTCAAAGTTAGATATGTTCTTGACTTGTTTAATCAAATCATAAGCGCCTGTCAAACACCAATATAAATTGAACATGCAATTTAAACTAAGTTTGAGTAGAGTGATACCAATATCAAAACTAGTTTTGCGTGTAGCATTTCTTGATAGTACCCGCCTCAAAAAGATCCGAATAATCAATAACAATTGTAATTGCATTTATTTTTGTATACCATCGCAATTGTGTAGTTGCATGTATTTTGTTTCTTCAATGGGACTAGATCTGGTACCGTTTCTCCCCATCAAATTCATGGCTTCGAGGTATGTTAACTAACCAAGATTTCATCATTTCATTGATACAAACACATTAATACAGTTTTCTTAAACAAAAAACAAGAATAAGAAAAGTGATAAGATGATTACTAACCTGCAACGATTAACAAGACGTGTGATGGACAATAAACCCTAAAAGAAGCTGATCTTAGAGAAACTCCCAAAAAAATAAATGACAGCCTTCTAGAGATTATATTAAATATAAAAACAAATGCTGCAGCATAAACTCAATTGGGCCTTTACTGCAACTCAATCTTCACACCAACTTCAGCCCAATGCTTAAATGAGAATTTAAACCCAACAGCAATAACACTTTAGCTCACTTGCCTATTGCTTGCTTAGACCATGTACTAGTTCATATAATCAGCTCCAGCACTACAAAATTAAACAACCAAAATATATAACCTATATATAAACTTAACATTATAATCCAGCTGAATTGAACAAGATATATATATATTTATTTAAAACTTCAAGACAAGATATTTGTTGTTATAAAACAAGACCAACATCAATATTAGCATTTCAATTCCCAAAAATACCTCAATTTTCAAAGATATTTAATCCTAAAGCTCTCACTAAGTAACACGTTAATTATATTAAGCTCATCTATACAATTCCTAGTTAACAAAATATCATCCACATATACAAGTAACATACAAATTTTGTTATTAATAGATTTCACAAATAGTGAATAACCATTTTTACTTTTTTGAAACCCTAAATCTAGCAAAGTATTAGTAAGCTTTTCATTCCATTTTCGAAGGGCTTGTTTCAGCCTATATAATGACTTTACTAACTTACAAACTTTATTCCCAACATCGGCAAAATATCCATTAAGAGGAGTCCTATAAACATCCTCATCTAAAGAGTCATATAAGAAGACATTATTTACATCAAGTTGAAACAAACACCAATCATATTGAACAATAACTAAATAACACACCTAACTAAATAACACACCTAACTGATACCATTTTTACAACTGGACTAAAAGTTTCATCAAAATCCAAACCTTCCTTTTGACTATACCCCTTAGCAACCAATCTTGCCTTATATCTTTCTATCTCACCATTTGATTTATATTCAATTTTATATAACCACTTACATCCTACTGGTTTTCTACCACTAAGCAAATCGGTTAAAATCCATGTGTTATTCCTAATTAAAGCATCCATCTTTTCATTCATTGCTAACACATAGTTCTGATCTAAAGAACCTTCTCTAAATATTCTAGGCTTATGACTCTTGTTTAATGAAGAAACAAAACATATATTTCAGTTGTTAATTTTGAAAGAGTCACTATTTTTTCTAATTCAAATTTTACTTTTCCTTCAATCACATAGTCATTATACTTTGTAGGAATTATGGACGTTCTACTAGATCTTCTTATAAGGTCATCCTCATAGACATTTACCTCAGCATTAGATTCATTTGTGTCATCAACCAATCCATAGTCATCACATAGATTCTTTGGTTCAAAACTCTCATTTTGACTGGTACTAGAACCATAGTTGTCAATAGTGAATAGCGGTAAATAGCGACAAGCCACCTATATGCTAGGTAGCGAATAGCGGTAAATAGCGACCGCTATTTCGTGTTTAGCGATTAAGTAGAATAATATGTAAGATTGTTTTACATTCAATAGATAAGCATGTTTAGTAATTAAGTAGTAGGAAATCTAAGCAAAGACCCCCAAAATAACTAAAATACTTCATTACTAATCATCTAAATCTCATATTTACCAAATAAAAAATAAATAAAGTTTATTAAAAAAAACCGCTATGTAGTCGCTATTTACAAATAGCGACCGCTTGGCGCCACGCTACATAGCGCGCTATAGCGGTCGCTATAGCCGCTATTGACAACAGGGCTAACCCCTATTGTACCATCCATGCAGATTAGATTGTTTCAATTGTCATGGGACAAAGTAGTTAATTTGATGCTCATATTACCAGTATACATATGTGTAGGCCATGTTATATGCAACAAGAAAATGGTAATTGAGAAATAAAATATCAAGAACAAGTTCCGGCAGCTCATATGTTTCTCCCATCATTTAACAATCACAGTCAACAATGCAGAAATAAAGTCCCATTTTAGAGTTATATAAACCCTAAATTTCTAAACTTGGAAATACAGATCATCAAACAGTTGGTCTGCATTCTTCTTTGTGCCATAAACTAGTGCATACGGACCTAAAACATATTTAATAGATGATATAAACCATAAGAACGAACACATAGGGTAAATGCAAGCGAAATTGAAAATTATCGCAAACAAAAAAGGGGGCTTTCAGTTTCTTTCATTACAGAAAACGACCCATCAAAGCGTATGGTAAACTAAATCCCCAATGATTTACAGAAATCAAGTTAAGAGAGTGATGATATCACACCTTCAGGTGAGGGAGATGAAGGCGACGAAGGTTGAGGGTTTGATGAGATGTTGGGCAGTAGCATTTGGTGTTTTGACCCGTAAAATAGATGTGAAGTAATAATAAATCTATGTCACATAATAAGTGAGTTTTTAGAAGACACGCCAATCATTTCTAGTTGATTTTAAATGGCACTCGTTAATAGAATATTTTTAAATATAAATCAACATCTCAGATTTTAATATAGGTTGTATAATATTGTACTCGTCGTATAATCGGATCGTATGCTCTTATATAAGGCGTATAACTCGTTTGATAGCCCTTGAAAATTTTCTTCGTATTCAATATCAAAATTGTTATACGCCTCGTCTAGCTTATATGTGTCGTATAAAGAGTCGTATAAAACTATAATTTTCTCGTATACAGTGTCTTCAACCCTATACGTTGCATATGATGTTATACGAGACGTATAAGGGGTGTCGATTTATAATATGGGTTGTCTGTATATTAGGACCCTTTTGAATTCTATGTTTATAAAGTAAACAATCAAATATTTTGTAACACCGATGAAGGAGGTCAATGCAATAGTTTCACAATGAGGAGAGACTCAGAACACTTAGCATATCAAATAGGGAATCAATTAGGATGAAATAATGAACACAATTTGCAGGATCGTTTAGAAGGAGTGATGTACTTTACAACACAACAACACAACTGAGAAGAGTTCTTTTAGAATATTTATATTTTAAATCAAATACGGAACTGGTTAACTACTAAGAGATGCTAAGAACACAAGTAAAAAAAAGACAGAACAAGATAACAATACAAGTATTTGGTTTTCAAATTGCAGTATATTGTTTCTCAAGTTCTATTACAAAGTGTTACAAAACATATTAGAAAGTTACCAGTACTTGAGATACTTATACTATATCCTACAACTGGTCATACTTTGAAGGTCAGCTGGATACATAAGACTAGACAACAAAATCAAATGTAGAGTCAAAATGCAGATTGTCTTTTGACTTGTGACTATGACATATCATAGCTCACATCCTAATATAATACAAAAGGATAAAGTACATAAAATAAAAAAACTCAGACTTGAAACCTTAATGTGCAGTTTTCCAAAAGAATGGACCTTTTCACCAACTTGTGAAAGTTGGTGAGTCAAACATAGTTGCAGCGGAAAGGTGGCCTAGCTTTATGGAAAAGTACATCAGATAATAGCATGTACATAAAAGTCTTTGGAATAAATCTTTCTTCATAAATTGGCTTCGGAAAACTTTGTCTCTGAAACTTCGGAAGACTTTTGACTTCGGAAGATATTGGTCTTGTCTTCAGAAGATTTTACACTTAGAATATTTCTGGTGTAAGGTGTAAAACTTCCAAAGCATTTCTACTTTAGTAACTTAGTGCATTCATGCAGAGATACTTTGGATGTTTTGGGTTGCATCAGCCTTATATGAAACCTTACACAGTTAACATGAATAATAAACAAGAGCATTCAAATATGATTTTCAAGAATGATGTATATTGCTCTTAAGTTCTTACAAATGTTACAAAGCTTATCTACAGTCGGCCATACTTTGCAGGATAGCTGGAAACACTTATCTAGACAACAAGATCAAAATAGAGTCAAAAGACAGATTACCTTTTGACTAGTGACTATGACATGACATAGCTCACATCCTTATCTATTATAAAAAGGATAAAAATACAAGAGTAGAAAGTTACAGACAAAAACCTTGATCTACAGTTTGACAAAAGTAAGGACTTTTTACTTACTCATATAAGTTGGTGAGTCTTCAAAGTGGTAGCGAAAAGTGTTCATCTTTTCTTAAATGGTGATTCAAAAAAAGCATATCTTCTTTGTCTTCAGAAGAAATTAGTCTTTGGTTTCGGAAGACTTGTCTTTGAATTCAAAAGACTTCATCATTGCCTTCGAAGGATTCGGAATTTTGGCTTCGGAGGATTTGATACTTAGCATAATTCATTGAGTTGTATCAAATCTTTCAAAGTAACTTCCTTGTACTTCACATGTCCATGTTGAGAGTTTTTTGTGTTGTTCTTTGGTTGCATCAGCCTCTAAGTGTGATCCTTTAACGCAATGATTTTGTCAGGACCGTATAAGTATATTTTAATTAAACTTTGATTCACCAATTGCAGTCTAAATTTATGGTTTTTAACAACCTAATTTAATGATTTTCTTTAATTTAGTGATCTTCCCCCCTTTGGTCGATGTCAAGGGGTTAGATGTTACAAATGTTATTAAAGTTACTCGTGTGTCATTTGGGATGGTGAGGCAAACTTTCTTAAGGATGTTAGTCTCTTATGAGTTTTCATAGGGACACCTTCGGTAAATCCCACTGGGTGATTGTAGGACCCTATAGATCGCACATCAACAAAGGACGAAAGATGCTGGGTTCATAAGTAATGATTTGATTCAAATACCATCAATGTTTATTAGGAGCATTGGTTGTGGATAAGATAAGACGAGAATTCCATAGTTAAATGTGCTCGAGTGGAAGAAATCCAAAGATGGATGGTCTCTTGGAAAGTGCGCAAACAAAAAACGAATCTATGAGCTTCCTATGAGCAAAGTGTATAATATTGATGGTATGAGAATCCAAATGCTACAAAATGCGACACTTTAGGAAAATCTCAAATCGAAAGTGGACAGTAGAGATAAGGGTTCATTAGGAATGATCCATCTTAAATACCATCAACACGTTTTAGGTGCATTGACTGTGGATAAGATGGAAATTTCAAAGTTAAGTGTGCCAAAACTTAATGGCTATGTTTAGGATTAGAGGATTAAAGTGTGTTAAGATTCCTGAGTATTGAGTAGAAAATATAAAAGGTAGTTGGGTAATGAGTAGGAGCTAAAAACATAATTGAATTCTTATTCGGATCAATGGATATATGAATAGCGTAAATAAAAAAATTATGATATCTAAAATCCGAATAAAGAATTGGAATTGGTTTATTCAGAGTTGGATACGGATCTAGTTTCAGATATGTTGGATATTAGATTTTTTGAATACCCGTATTCTATCTATGTATTCTTTTCGAATATGGTTTTCTATATCCTACCATTTGCAATATTAACTACTAACTATTTTATCTTATTATTAATGTTTTTTATAACTAATTTTTAATAAATATTTATATATGTTTTGCTATATAATTATTATTTTTGGGTTTCATGTCAATTGTGTCATGCATGTGAATCGGTCTCACTTTTAGTCCCTAGGTTTGGAAAAGTACAAGGTTGAACCAAACGTTTGACACAACGTATCACAAAAGGTCCCCAGCTTGAGTGGTTGTTATCTTTTTTATTAAATGCCTATAAATAACTAATATACCTCTAACTCTTAAAAAATTAAATTTATATGTTAGAATAATAACAAAAAATAAGACCCATAAGTTCATCTTCAACATCTAACCCTAATTTAAACCAACCATTATCATTCTACCAAACATCACCGCTAGGACTGTACAAAATGTTTGTGGCTCGAAGCTCGCTCGAAGTTCGCTTGAAAAAAGCTTGAATAAAGCTCGGGTTGAAAAAAGTTCGAATCGAAACGAGCTGGCTCGGCTCGAATTCTAAACGATCCGAACTTGAGCCAGGGTTAGCTCGGTTCGAGCTCGGCTCGTGGCTCGGTTCGTTGGCTCGGCTCGTGACTCGGTGCATATAATATATGTATATATATATATATAGTATTATTATATTATTATTATTATTATTATTATAACTACTACTACTCTTATGATTATTATTTTTATATTAGGATTTCAAAAATGTTTTTTTAAAAATAAAAATATATTCTTTTCAAAAACATTAAGTATTTTGTTTAAAACATATATGACTTGGTCGTAAATTGTGTATATTCAAATAATAATCTTTGTTCTCATAAATACAGAATACCCAACAATATGTAAAAACCATAATATATATTTTTGTGTTTTCATATAAATTAATGTGAAATATAAAAAAATATTAAATCGAGCCGGCTCGAACGAGCTGGCTTGAGCTTTTCACTAGCCGAACTCGAGCCGGTGTTTTGAGCTCGTTAAAATTTTCGAGCCGGCACAGCTCGACTCGATAAGCTTCGAGCTTGAGCTCGAACCCATCCTGGCTCGGCTCGGCTCGACTCGTTTGCAGCCGTAATCACCACCACCATTCCATTAGGCCACCATCACCACCATACCACCACCACCTTCGCGCTACTCTCTCTCTCACTCTCTCTCTCTCTTTCCCCCTCCCTTACAACTACAGTTAGGGCTGACAATTTCTGACACGGATCTGTTAACACGACACGATACGAAGTTAACATGTTTCGTGTCATTAATAGGTCAACACGTTAAAGACACGATAAAAATCGTGCCTTAACAGATCAAACACATGTTAACCTGTAGCCATTTTTATATTTTTAGCTTATTAAAATTATATATATATATATATATATATAACTTAAAAACACTTACCTCACTCAAATGCATAAGGTACAACTATTTTAAGGGTGAAACAATATTTTAACATTATTTACAAATTACTTCTTACAATTCGTTACATAATAACCTTATAATTACTATAAATTACATAATATTTACATTATCTACCCATACAAACAAAAAAAAAAAATTTGTTTTAAGATCTATTATAGCAATCTATCATGTTTAAATACTTTTAAATACTACAATCGTAAATGTGTATTTTTAAACATTTTGATATATTTTTTTGCTCAACCGATATGTATTTTGTATGGTACAATAGCTTAATGCATAAATATACAAGTCCTCAAGCAAAATCAATTATTTGGTGTTTTAATTTTATTCAGAAAAAATATAATAAACTTTTGTGAAATCTCTAGAATTAACAAAATTTATAAACTCGTGTCAGATGTAAAATGTTGTCTTGCCGCATTGCGTGGGCACCTTTCTAGTATATATATATATATATATACACACACACACATATACATATATACACATATACATATATACATATATATATACCTATATAGGTACGTACCTACCTACGTACCTACATACGTACATACATACGTACATACATACGTACATACATACGTACATACATACGTACATACATTCGTACATACATAGGTACATACATACTACATACATACGTACACACATACGTACACACAAACGTACACACATACGTACACACATACGTACACACATACGTACCTACGTACGTACGACGTACGCCCGTACGCACGCACCCCGTACGCCCGCACGTGCACGTACCCGCGTACGCACGTACGCGCGCGTACACACGTACCACCACGCACACACACACACACACGCACACACACACACACACGCGCGCGCCGCACCCACACACACACGCACACACGCACAGCACACACACACACACGAACACCACACACACGCACACACACACAAACACACACGCACACACACAAACGCACACACACACGGACACACACACACATACGCACACACACACATACGTACACAGCATACGCACACACACTACGTACACACACACATACACACGTACACGCATACGTACTCACGTACCTACGTACGTACACACGTACGTACGTACGTACACACGTACACACACACGTACGTACGTACGTACACAAGTACGTACACACACATACGTACCTACACACGTACGTACATACACACTACGTACATACAGACGTACGTACATACTTACGTACGTACCTAGTACATACGTACATATGCGTACGTACGTACCTAGAGTATTTTTATGTTTCATGTGTGAAACTCCTAAGCTTCTTCTTTAATGTACTTGTGCAGCATGCAGGATAGACTTAAGATGTTTAGGTTGTATCAGCCTCTTCATTATCTCTACAAACTCTCTCTAGGCTGATGCTACCAAAACACTTCAGATATCAACAGTCCTGATTAGGATGATCTCCAATCCTTTCTTCATAAGGTGATCAGGATCCTTCAGACTGTCAAAGTGTCTTCTCATATCAAGAGGTCATGCAGAGGCAACTGAACATATCTTGCCATGTGTTAATGTCTTCAATGTCTTGATCTCTAATGACATGCCATCTTTCTGGATTTATGGTGTATGTCCAAGACAAGATGGGTCTTCCTGATGCTAGAGGAGCTGTTTGAATTGGAGTTGATGTAGCATCCTCTGGCTGCACAATCTCAAGATGTTCTAACTCATCCTGGGATTTAGAAGAGGGTGCAGTCTTCTTCTTCTTTGGCTTTGGTTTAGAAGCCATCCTTTTCTTTCTCTTGACAGATTTTAACTAAGAAGACTGGCCTGCAGCACCAGATTGATCTTCTTGTCTTTCTCAGTTGGGACTTCTCTCTCTCAAGCTTAGATGGAGAGGGAGGTTGACCCTATTGTGGATCAGAAGATGAAGCTTGCTGTTTTCAACAGGAGGTCCAGGTTATGTTGTCTCTGGTTGTTTTTAACCTTAATCTCCACTTCAGGTGGGGCTTGACTTGGAGTGGAGTGTAAGTCAATGCTCTCCACTTTTGATCTTCTACTTGATCACCCTAATATACTCATCCATAGTCGATAGAGACATAGGCCAAGTCTCCTTCCGGAGAATCCATATAGCTTCAAGAAGCTCATCATCCTCTACCTATCAGCAGACTTCTTCATGCTCTTTTGGATGATGGCTCTTGATTTTGTAGCTTTTTCCCTTAGTTTCTTCTTAGTTGTCTTTTTGTCCTTGATTATCTCAAGTTCAAGCTGTTTTAGGTACTCAAACTCAATATAATCATAGGACAAGGGAGGAGTGCATCTGCCTGATAGAAGCCTGTGGCACTCACGTAGTTGATCATCCTGATCCTCTCTTCTTCTTTGTCTACGTGAGGTTCTTATTGAACCACATCTTCTTGTGCAGGACTTTCCTGAACTGGGGAGAGGGTAGGCATATCCTTGTACAGTCTTTTCCTTCTTTTCTCTTCTTTGACTTGCACTAGGAGTTCTGCATCTTCTGCCTCCCTCTTCTCCCTTGACCTTTCCAGGTCAACCAGTTCATTCAACTCGTCTAAGGGGAGAGAAATGACATTGTCTATGTCATAGTTCCTAGTCTGCAATTAGTTTATCCTTACTGCCTTTAACTTATCATTCTGAGTATCTGGTCTAAGGGCAGCCCTGATAGCAGACTCCATGACTCTTGAAGGCTCAGTAGAGGAACTTTCTCTCCCTTTAGCCTCCTTTTCCTCTCTCTCCTCCTCAATCTCCTCACTGTCATTTTTCTTTTCCCTTTGTCACTCACAGACCTTTGTGACTTAGGGTGCAGAGAGCTTTGGCCTTCATTGCTTGTTGCAGCATCTGAGCTCAAGCCAAAGAGAGGTTGAGAAGCACCTTCACCAGCAGGTGTCTCAGAAGGAGTGTGGATCTCTGCAGCAGTTGATGATGATGAGACAGGGCTCTCAAGTTCTGCCACCGAGCCTTCAGTCAAGGATTCCCCTATGAAGCTAATCTTAGGTCCTCCTCAACATCCAGTTGACCGATGGCATTGCCTGATTGCCTATCTCCTTCTTAAACTGAACTCTGCAGTGATCCTGTCTTGGATTCTTTTAGCCAGTCTGTCAGCTTGTCTTGATTGGATTGGGTTGACAAGTGACATGTTGACTAGATCTAGACCTTCATAGTAGTCCAAGGTCTGAAAATTGAAGACTTCTTGTTGCCTTTGAACTCTTATGATGATTAAGGCTTTCCTGATGTTGTCATGCCTCCACCCAATGATGTGATTGGAAGATGGTGAGATGACATAGCCCTTGTACCCATCCTCAAACAAACTCTGTATGAAGGAGTCTGTGTAGTCCACATCAATGTGAACTTGAGGAGGTTGCTGAGAATGCACAATTGCAAGTGAGGATGGTGAGTCCTTAATGTCCATTCTCTCTGAAGAACTCCCAGGTTCTGTGGCTGTAATGACTTTCCCCCCTTTTTGGTAGCATCACCCACTTGCATAGGTGAGCTGGAAGATAGATCAATCACATCCACAGGTTCTTGTGTTCTTGGTTGAGCTCTTCTTAAGGGTCCTCCCGACTAGTTTTTCCTTAAGATATGAAATCTCAAGTTGCTAATCATTGATCCTGCTGTGTAAGGTAGTCACCTGAGATTCAAGGTGACTGACCTTTGAGACTAAGTAAGTGCATGTTTTAGACAGTTTTTGCACCAGTAGTCTCAGATTCCCCTCATCTTCATCAAAAGATTCATTGGGGGATGAGATGATTGGACCAGAGTCCTCTCTCTCACCACCAACTTGAGGTTCTTGGCTGTTGGTTTTCATCTGCTCACTGGCAATCTCAGTTGAGATGTCAGTGGGCTGAGTTGCCATGGTTGAGGTCTTAATGATGTAATCCCTCTCAAAAGTGAGAGCCTCTTCCATATGGACATTCTGAAAAGGTTCAGGAGTGTCCACCTCAGTTGTAGTGACTGATGGGGGATAGATGTAGGAGACTCAGGAGTATTCATCTCTTTGAGTAGGGGAAAAAAGAGAGAGACTCATCATACTCACTGAAACCCAGATCTTCATCAGTATAGAAGTCAAGGTTGGGAATTGGTTTGTTGAGATCTATAGGCTGGGGATGGTAACTGTCCCCTGAAGGTTAATCACTTGATGTTGAGTCTCAGAGTGATGGCTTAAGGTAGTTGGCTAATGAGCTCATCAGGCTGAGCATGAGGACCTCTGCACTGATTCTTGAGGAGATGGTAGTGGTCTGCTCCTCAGGATAAGTGGGAGCTCTAGTGTCTACTTCTTCCTGTATGGGTGAGTATATGGGGGCCTCCACAGACTGAATAGCCTGAGAAGGGGTTCGTTTGGATTTTCTTTGGTAAGTGATGGTGATTTGAGGTTGTGAGAGTGGTTGGGAGGTAGCAGGTGTGGCTCAACACTAGCTTGTGCTGCTAGGTTGTCACCTTGAGCAATGAGCTCTAACATTTTTGGGACTAGGGCTGTGTTTACCCCAGAGAATCCAACAGTGGGCTTTCTTAGAATTTTAAAGATTTCGGGCTTCATCTGTCCCAATTTAAGAGTGTTCATTTTTCCCTCAACTGTGATCCCAGTTCATAGTTAAGAATGTACTGGACATATCTAGGAAACATGTAATACTCTAAGGAGTTTAAATTAGCAAGTATTTGTATAAATGAATTGAATACCTAAATTTGACCCCCTGAACCATTCCATGGATTATGAAGGAGAGATCCTCAGGAATCTGGTCGCATCCACCATGCTTGTTTGATAAGCTGTGGATGACCACATGGAGCAGGAATCTCCATTGGGATGAGACCTTCCTTTTCCAAAGGTCTTTATAGAGAAATCTCCCTCATATCCCATCTGCTCAAAGGAATGATTGACAGCTTCCTTTGGAAGAACACCTCACCTTCTTCATCATCCAGCTAAATTGTCTATTGATGATGGCAGGAGTGATGAAGATTGGTCTCCCCTGCACTGTGGCAGACAGTGCCTTCTCCCTTCCATAATGACTCTTGGCAGGTCTTCCAGAATTCAAGCAGCTGATCCTCATAGAGTGGGATCAATGGTTAGGGAGGTGAAGTAGTTTGACAGAGTTAGAAAACAGAAAACCTCTGAGAAATGAGGATCTTTCTCAGAGCTTAACAAAGCACTTGATGTGTTGTCTGTGTAGCTACATGGTAAAGTTGGGATATTTCTGTGAGCAAGTTTGGCCATTTGAAGTAGCTTAAGGACGAAGAAAGAAGAGAAAGAAATTTCAGAGAGAAATTTGGGGTTTTAGGTTTGGAGGAAGAACAGATGATAGAAAGAGAGGGAAACCGTTGGTTTATATGTGAAAAGGATTTCAGATAAAGTTTAATGCAATAGGATAAACATTGAAATCCGGATGTCGGTCCCACCTCTGAAAAAGTAGTTTGCTTTTTCTCAAAAAGTAGTTTTCGTGGAAGTCAAAAGCTTCCGAAGGTTAATTATCTTCGGATTTTAATTAAAAAGCTTCTGAAGCTAAAATGACTTCGGAAGAATTTCCTGAGAGTTTTGAGAATTTTGCTTCAGAAGATAAATTAAAACTTGAGTGCTTTGTATATAAAACAACAAAGCTTCCGAGAGTTAATTTTGCTTCGGAAGTAAAAGGTCCTTGAAAATAAATATGTGTCCGAGACAAGTATTAAGCTTCAGAAGATAAATCTGAAAGCTCTTCCGAAGGTAAATTTCTTAGACAATTATTATTTTGAAGGAATGATTGCTTCCGAAGTTAAAAGCATAACTCCGAAGTATCGGAAATTTCCAAAAATCTAAGGAAGTCTTCAAAAAAAATTTTCATCCAAAGAAAACATGAGCTTATGAAGTTGATGAACTAGACAACTTAGGACACACATATTTTTTTCTAGAAATAATAAGAATTAGTTTTAAGAAAAGCTTACTCAAAGTTTATCATCCCAATAGTTGATATTAGATATTTAAATCTCTGTTCATCAAAAGCCTTTGTAAACAGATCAGCATATTGTTCATCTATGTGAACTTTGACTAGTTTAATTAATCCCTTTTCATAGTTATCTCTTATTAATGATACCTGATATTGATGTGCTTTGTCCTTGAGTGCTGCACAGGGTTCTCTGTGATTGAGATAGCACTGTTTTGTTGCTATGTGAATGAGAGTCTCCTTGAAATTTAACCCATAGTCCAGCATCTGATTCTAAATCCAAAGCACTTGAGCCCAGCAGCTTGCAGGAGCAATGTATTCAGCTTCAGCAGTTGATGCAGAGACACATGATTGTTTCTTGCATTGCCATGAGACAACCCTTCCACCAAGAAATTGACATCCCCTAGATGTAGACTTTGCAGTCATATTGCAACCACCATAATCACTATCTATATAGGCATACGATTGAAGTCAGATTCTTGGGATACCATAAACCAAGTGTTGATGCACCTTTGAGGTCTTAGAATCCTCTTAACAGTGATAAGGTGAGACATCTTAGGGTTGGCTTGATATCTTGCGCAGATGCAAGTAGCAAACATGATATCAGGCCTGCTAGTAGTAAGATACATAAGAGACCCAATCATAGCCCTGTATATGCTCATCTACACACTCCCCCTCAAGATCAGACCAAGGGAGTGGTTCCTAGCTATTGGTGTCTTAGCAATCTTACAGTCAGTCATGTTGAACCTCTTAAGTATGTCTTGAACATAGTGTGACTGACTTATGAAGATGCCATCTTCAACCTCCTTCACTTGAATTCCCAGAAAGAAATTGAGTTCCCCCATGGCACTCATTTCAATCTATCTTTCATCAGCTTGTCAAAGTTTTTGCAGAGCTTTGGATTAGTTGAACCAAGATGATGTCATCCATATATACTTGAACTAGCAATATGTCTTTTCCTTGTCCTTTGATGAAGAGAGTTCCATCTATAGTGCCTCTCCTGTATCCATGTTTACAGAGATACTCAGACAGTGTCTCATACCACTTCCTGGGTGCCTGATGTAGCCCATAAAGAGCTTTGTCAAGCTTGCAGACATAATCATGATGATCAGGATCTAAAAACCAGGTGGTTGTTTGACATAAACCTCTTCATCTATCACTCCATATAAAAACACACTTCACATCATGTTGAAATACCACTGGAGCAAAGACATCAGTGTAGTCAATCCCTTCTTCTTGTGTGTATCCTTGAACAACCAGACTAGCTTTGTTCTTGATGATGATACCTCTATCATATTTCTTGTTCCTAAACACCCATTTAGTTCCAATGGTAGTCTTCCCAGAAGGAAGAGGACAAAGGTTCCAAACTTTCTGCCTTTTGAATTGAAGCAGCTCTTGTTGCATAGCTTCAACCCAACTTCCATCCTTTAGAGCTTCATCAACTTTCTTTGGCTCTATCTGGATAGAAAACAGAGTGAAGACAAACATTTGCTTCATGGGTTTGTCCTCTTGTCTTTACCCCTAAGACAATATCTCCAATGATGTTTGTGGTAGGGTGAGACTTGTGGATCCTAAGCTAAGGGATCACAACAATTGTTGAGAAGATCTAAATTGGAGAAATTTAGATCTGGCATAGATGTTTCTCCCACCACATCAGCACACTTTTCAAGTGAAACTTGATCTAAGCAGTGTGTGACATCATTGATGTTCTCATCTATGGTGTGGTTAGTGGCATCAAGAAATTCTTGGTCACTGTCACCACCACCATTGTTGTCTTCCACAATTGAGGTGTTCTTATCTGGTTGTAGAGCCTCTAAGCTGGAATTTGAAGGCATACCAGATGTATCAGCTGAGTTTGTTATTGTTGTGCTAATAGAAACCTCATTTGCAGAAGTATTTCCAACTGGAGCTGAAGATGTATGACTTGAAGGTCTTCATAGCTCAAATTTTGAATTAAGATCACCTATAGTTAACTTTTCTACAGATCCTGAAACATTCTCACAAGATTTGTTAAAATATTTGGTAACTAAATCAAGATCAAATAACCAATCTGGACTAGAACCAGCAACACAGGGTGTGTGTTCATTGAAAGTCACATTGGCTGACTCCTCAACAATTTGATCTTGTGCCAAAGTTCATAAAGAGTCCAATAAAGTGTCCATCATCTGATTTCACAGCAAACTTGGAAATTTGATCACTACACCCCTACACTTATTACATATGGATCTCTTTGGCCCCACTAGTGTAATGAGTTTAGGAAGGACCTTATACTCTCTAGTGATCACAGATGACTTTACAAGATTCACTTGGGTCTTCTTCCTTAGAACTAAGGATGAGACTCCTATGATTCTGAAGAATTTCATCTTAAGATTGAGAACAGTCTGATCACAAGGTCAAAGTCATAAGATGTGATCAAGGAAGTGAATTTAAGAACCAAATCCTTGATACATTTTGTGATGAAAAGGTATTACAAGACAATTCAGTGCTCCCAGGACTCCTCAGCAAATGGCATTGCTGAGAAGAGAAACAGGACACTGATTGAAGCTGCAAGAACCATGCTGTCTGACTCTAAACTACCCATCACCTTCTGGGCAGAGGTATTCAACACTGTCTGCTATGTGCAGAACAGAGTTTTAGTAGTTAAGACTCATGGCAAGACTCTTTATGAACTTTGGCACAAGAGGAACCCTTCATTGGTTTTCTCAGGTCATTTGGATGTCCTTGCACCATCTTGAATACTAAAGATCAAATTTCCAAGTTTGCTGTGAAATCAGATGATGGACACTTTATTGGATACTCTTCCCAAGCTAAGGCTTATAGAGTGTACAATCTTATTGAAGAAGGATGCTTTGACTGGAGCTTTCAGGTGGAAGATGCTTCTCCAAACCAAGCACAAATGGAAGATCATGATGAAGCCAAGGTATTGGAACATCTCTGTACTCCTGATGAATTGCTAAAGTTAACACATACAGTCCTACAACTTGGAACTGAGATCTAACCTTGAGTCCTTAAACATTTTAAAATCTGATTTTAGAAAGTCTAAAAATGATTATAACTGAAGATAGAGGACTTAGAAAAAACCATTTCAGTTCTAAAATATGAACACACAGATTTTAGGACTCAAATCAAAGATCTCATAACCAAGTTAACTGAGTGCCAGGCTGAGCTTGTGATCAGCAAAACCAGGGCAGAAAAGAGTGTTCTTGAAGAAGAGACCTTCAAGAACATGATATCCTCATCCCTGCACAACAAAGTGTGCTATCAAAACAGGCAGGGACTAGGATCAATGAGATAGCTCCTCCACACACAATCTTATCAGTAGATCTCCTAGGGGTGGAACTTGTGAAGATGGCTTCCTCTCATAGATCCTATGAGTGAAGAGGATGAAGAAGAGATAGTGAAGAATCCCTCTGAGAAGAGTGAAGAGGAGGATTCCAAGAAGGGCCACTATCCTTCTAAGGAGAAAAAGAAGACTTTGATGACTAAGTCCATGAGAAAGAACTTGATCAGAAAGAGCAAAAGAAAAGCAAGGAAGGCTCAAGAGATCAAGACAACTTTTGACTCTAAGCAGAAACAAGTTTTTATCTCTGCAGAGTTTAAAGTGGTAGGCACTGAAGAAATCAACCAAACTCTTCTGCAAAGATTTCTGGTTCTTGTTCAACTCATCTCAGTAGCAAGAAGAAGACTGATCTGCTGTGTACCACTGCTGCACAGCCTGGACCATCAAACTCCAAGCACAGTCCTCAGCCCAAGAGGATTTTCTCATCATCTACAAAGATGAAGGTGGAGAAGGGATGTGACCAAAGACAGTCCTATTCCAAGGAAAAGGCTCTTGTGAAGAAGAAGATGAATTGTGTCATGTGTGAAAGTACCACTCACATTGCTAAGGATTGTCCCTTCAATCCTAAAGGTACTGTCCATATGACCAAAACAAAGACTTCAAAGAGTTCTAAAAAGATTCATGCTTTGGAAGGAAAATCTGTTTCCTTCGGAAGCTCCAAGTCTAAGAAGAAGGGAAGTGGAAAATTACCCTCGGATGAGAAGTTGGTCTCGGAAGAAAGAGTTCTTCCGAAGCACTGAAGTCTACTGCAGTGTTTGCAGAATCTTCCGAAGGTTCAGTCATCAAAACTTCCAAAGTTTTGAAGGTCAAGTCCAAGACTCCAAAGGTGGTGTGGATGTCTAAGAAAGACCAAGTGACTGAGAATTTTCCATCAACAACACTCAAGATCCTCTTAGAACAACCATAGATCTATTACTGTTGAATTGCCTTCTGCAAATGAGCCCAAGACAAGCAAGGCTTGGGTTTCCAAATGTAACTAATCATTCTCTTTGTGTAGGTCAGCTGAAGACAGACAAAAATGTCTGGATCATAGACAGTGGTTGTTCCAGGAACATGACAGGCAATAGGTCACTACTCTAGAACTTTGAAAGGATTGATGGAGGAGTTGCTTTTGGAGGAGATGAAGGTGGTTACATTTCTGGAAGGGGCAAGGTCACAATGGTAAGCTCAGCATAGAAAAGGTAAACTTTGTTAAGGAGCTTGGATATAATCTTCTGAGTGTATCTCAATTTTGTGATCAAGTCATCTTTACTGAGCATGAGTGCATTGTTCTTAAGCCTGGTGTGATCATTCCTCATGAGCATATTCTGCTTAGAGCCCCCAGGAAAGGAAACATGTACAAGATGGAGTTGCAAGAAACCTCTCCCTCTGGAGAAGTTTTATGCTTTCTGCCTAAAGCCAATAGTGATGAGTCTTTCCTATGGCATAAAATAATGTGCCATGTAAACTTTAAGAACATGAATAAATTGATTAAGCATGATTTGGTAAGTGGAATACCAAAGAAAAAGTTTACAAGCGATGACCATTGTGTTGCATGCCTGAAAGGGAAGAAACATAAGGTATCTCACAAGCCTAAGGAAACGAACTCCATCACTACACCCCTACACTTATTACATATGGATCTCTTGGCCCCACTAGTGTATGAGTTTAGGAAGGACCTTATACTCTCTAGTGATCACAGATGACTTTACAAGATTCACTTGGGTCTTCTTCCTTAGAACTAAGGATGAGACTCCTATGATTCTGAAGAATTTCATCTTAAAGATTGAGAATCAGTCTGATCACAAGGTCAAAGTCATAAGATGTGATCAAGGAAGTGAATTTAAGAACCAAATCCTTGATACATTTTGTGATGAAAAGGGTATTACAAGACAATTCAGTGCTCCTAGGACTCCTCAGCAAAATGGCATTGCTGAGAAGAGAAACAGGACACTGATTGAAGCTGCAAGAACCATGTTGTCTGACTCTAAACTACCCATCACCTTCTGGGCAGAGGTATTCAACACTGTCTGCTATGTGCAGAACAGAGTTTTAGTAGTTAAGACTCATGGCAGACTCTTTATGAACTTTGGCACAAGAGGAAACCCTTCATTGGTTGAACAAGAACCAGAAATCTTCACTATCTCTTCTTCATCCTCTTCACTCATAGGATCTATGAGAGGAAGCTCATCTTCACAAGTTCCACACCTAGGAGATCTTACTGATAAGATTGTGTGTGGAGGAGCTATCTCATTTGATCCTAGTCCCTGCCTGTTTTGATAGCACACTTTGTTGTGCAGGGATGAGGATATCATGTTCTTGAAGGTCTCTTCTTCAAGAACACTCTTTTCTGCCCTGGTTTTGCTGATCACAAGCTCAGCCTGGCACTCAGTTAACTTGGTTATGAGATCTTTGATTTGAGTCCTAAAATCTGTGTGTTCATATTTTAGAACTGAAATGGTTTTTTCTAAGTCCTCTATCTTCAGTTTATAATCATTTTTAGACTTTCTAAAATCAGATTTTAAAATGTTTAAGGACTCAAGGTTAGATCTCAGTTCCAAGTTGTAGGACCTATATGTGTTAACTTTAGCAATTCATTCAGGAGTACAGAGATGTTCCAATACCTTGGCTTCATCATGATCTTCCATTTGTGCTTGGTTTGGAGAAGCATCTTCCACCTGAAAGCTCCAGTCAAAGCATCCTTCTTCAACAGCAACAACAACTTGCTGCTTTGACTTCTCATTCTGGAGAGCCTTGTTAGTGTAGTTTGGTCTGGATTGTGTTTGGCCACCATTTGTTCTAGGTGCCTTACACTCTCTAGCAAAGTGGCCCATCAAGTTATAGTTGTAACACTTGACTTTGCCTTTGTCCACTCCAAACTTTCCACTGGTTGCATTGCTTGGAAACTTCCTTCCAGTCCTCTTCTAGAACTTCTTGGCTCTGTGAGTGAGAAGAGCCATCTGCTGGACTATTTTGATGTATTCCAGATCATCTGGATGGATACAGTCCAGGTCTTCAAGAGTGAAAAGAGAGTTGCCAAAACTTTCATCAGAAGACACAAAAGCTTGAGAAGAGCTTGTCTCTTGGAATGGGCTTCCTTGAGTGTAGTTCTCCCTTGGTGTCTCTGGGAAGGTGATGAAAGGACCCTTTGGTGAATTGTCAGGGTAGCATAAGAGATGATGTTTGGGTTCTATGCTATCCCTTTCAACCACATGCAGGGCTGAACCCATTTGATTGTTGGAGTTGCCAGATGAACCTTTCATGTTCATCTCCATCTGGTAGTCACTGAGAATCCCATATAACTCTGTCAGAGTAAGAGTTTTGAGATTTTCAGTTCTCTTGATCACCACACAGTAGTGTGTCCATTGCCTAGGAAGTGAGGACATGAACTTCCTTAGAATGTCTCTATTTTCAAGAGAAGCTCCTCCATCCACTAGGGTATCCACAATCTCAACATATCTGAAATACTATTGAGTCATGGTTTCACCTGTTTTGAAGGTGAAGTTTTCAAACTGCTGCTTCAAGAGATCCTTCTTGTTCTCCTTGGCTTTAGAGGAACCCTCATACATCAGTTTCAGTGCATCCCACAGCTGCTTGGCTGTTTTGCACTTCTTGAAACCTCTATACACAGAGTTTGGAAGGGCAGTTTGAAGAGCCGTCTTGGCTTTTTATGTAAGGCCCCGTTCCCGGGACGCTTACAGCTGGGTTCTCATCGCACATAAAACATATAATTACATTTGTATTTAATAAATCGCAGCGGAAAACTAAAACAAACTTTCATTTCCAT
The DNA here is from genome assembly GCA_025506515.1 of Flaveria trinervia. Classification (NCBI taxonomy): domain Eukaryota; kingdom Viridiplantae; phylum Streptophyta; class Magnoliopsida; order Asterales; family Asteraceae; genus Flaveria; species Flaveria trinervia. The sequence continues at coordinate 80,631 of JACCIX010000087.1, read as the reverse complement.
GTAAATGCTTTTGCAAACTAATACAACATTCATTACCAAAAATAGTTTGTTCGCATTACAATGCAAAAACATTAATCAAAACAATGTCATCCCAAAAGAGCTGAGTAGTCGCCCGTGCTATCCTCAGCAATCATTACCTGCCAACTGGAAACACATCAAAGTCAGCGTTGCTGAGTGAGTTCTAGTTTTATAAATAAAACATACTTTACTTTCAGATAAAACCGTTCGTTACTTTTACATGATCACACATCATACGTACACATAGATAATATCATTATTATCTTCTTCATTCGTTCATTCGTTCTTCCATTACCTTACTTGCGCATCGGACATCATCCCAAACCAATACCATGTGCTACACCCCGGTTAGTCGTAGCTACCGGCCGAAGTCAACAAATGACAGCTAAACGTATGCCACGGTACTAGGAGTAACCGTCAGTCTTAGCTACTGGGCCGAAGTCAACGAATGACAGCTAAACGTATGCCATAGTACTAGGGGTGAGCGGTAGAGGTTTTACATTTAGGGTCAATCACCAAGAAGGACCCCGTATCCGATGTGTGCAAGACGTTTCATTCGTTCATTAACACATGCATTCATTCATCATGTTCCTCTTTCTTTATCTTTCACTTTACGTTACATAATACTTCGTTCATTCATCATAACAAGTAAAGCCACAGGAAAGATATTATACATCACATTAAGGAACATAAACATGCATCAACATCACATCATACATGGCAACATCATACATACATAACGTACAACATCATCACCCTCATCATGCCCAACATGCTTCTAAGACCTCGATCGTCATCTTAGAAAAAACTCTTATGGGAACCTTTACATCAACACTTACATCTGCACCTTCCCCCGAAAGTCAGAAGTCAATCTACACCTTCCTCGGGTTCAACAGCCCTATTCGGGCGTATGGACACCCTTCAGTCGCATTCCCTCCATGCGACTGAACATCATGCGATTGAACTAATACGGATGAACACCTATGCGAATGAACATCCAGTCGTGCGAATGGACCCTCAGTCGCATGACCCCCATGCGACTGGCCCTCCAGTCGTGCGAATGAACCCCAATCGTGCGAATGGACCCCAATCGCACCTAATCGGCCGTATGGCCTCCATTCGGCCTCCAGTCGGTCGCCTAGCCCTAACTGATGCAGAATGCAGTTCAACCCGACTGCAACCGAGGGTTTTCGGCCCCCAACTCATCTAAACCCATTTTAAGCCTAGATCGACCATCCTAAACCTTAGGGATGCATACCATAACATCATTCAAGCACAACAAAGCAAGAAATCAAGTCACAATCGCGTCATACATATACATACACATACACAAACGGGTCAACTTACACACATACGAAAAACTCGATTTCAGATGTTTTCCAGCCCCAAATCGTTTGAAAACAAGTAAAAGAGGGGTCCTAGAACTCACCTAAACGAGCACAACGACAAGAGCTTCGATTCGGCTTGCTTCACGACGATTTTGGCGACCCGAACCGACCCGAACCAACACTTTTTCCTCCTTTTCTCTTCTTTCTCTCTATTCTTCTTTTTGCGAGCTGAAATGTGAGTGTGGGGAGAGTGGGCTGCCCTCTCCCTACATATATCACCACATTTCCCAACTTTTCTTCGTTGGCGAGTTTGGTCCCTCGACTTTTGGATTTTATTTTCTTTTCTTTCTTCACCGGCTTCAAAATAATAAATATTCGGGTGTTACATTCTATCTATCTCTACTCTCTTCCTATCTTCATCAGAGTAGTTAGCCATATCTTTAGGGATCATACCAGCACCAGTAGCAGAAGGGGTGTTGGGCATGAAAGGTCCATTCTCAATAGACTCCCACATTCTTGAATCAAGAGACCAGATGAAACCTTCCATTCTCAAACACCAGGTATGAAACTCATCAAGAGTGATCAGTGGGGACTTCTTCATGGTTCTAGTTTCCATATCAGTTTTGGAAATGGCTGCCATTTGAAAAGTTTAGTATTTGTGTGTGTGAGTGATCTTAAGATGGTGAGATCTTATATCAAGAGCCTAAAAAGCTCTAATATCAAATGCAGGATCGTTGAAGGGTGTAAGTTACAACACAAAAACTCAAAAAGGAGATTAACTAGACTTAATCAAACAGTAAACTTGATTAACTAAGTTGAGATGCTAAGAACAAAAGTAATGCAAGAGACAGAACACAAAGAACACAAGTGAATGGTTTTCAAGAATGCAATATATTTCTTTCTCTATGTTCTATTACAAGTGTTACAAAGCATATTCGAAAGATACAAGAACATGAGATACTTATACTACATCCTATAGCCGGCTATACTTTTAAAGCCAGTTGGACACAATTGACAAGACACAAACAAAATCAATTGTAGAGTCAAAAGGCAGATTGCCTTTTGACTTGTGACTATGACATGCCATAGCTCACATCCTTATCTATTACAAAAAGGATAAAGCACATAAAGTAGAAAGTTACAGACTCAAAACTTCAATGTACAGTTACCAAAAGCATGGACCTTTTCACCAACTCATGTAAGTTGGTGACTTGCAGAGATGCAGCGGAAATGTGTCCAGCTTTATGGAACAGTACATCAGATAAATCATGTTACTAAAAGTCTTCGGAAGAAATCTGTCTTCAAGATTTTGAAGCTTCGGAAGACTTTGTCTCTGAGGCTTCGGAAGACTTCATGTTTGGCTTCGGAAGACTTCATGTTTGGCTTCGGAAGATATTGGTCTTGGCTTCGGAAGACTTCACACTTAGAGTATTTTTCTGTTTCATGTGTGAAACTTCCTAGCTTCGTCTTTAATGTACTTGCGCAGCATTCAGGATAGACATAAGATGTTTAGGTTGCATCAACCACTTCATTAATCTCTACAATACATACATACGGACCCACATACATACATACATACATACATACAAACATAAGTACATACAAACATACGTACATACAAACATACGGACGTACATACATACATATATACATACAAACATACGTACATACAAACATACGTACATAAATACATACATACGTACATAAATACATACGTACATACATACATACGTACATACATACACACATACATACATACACACACACATACATATACATACATAC